>OY740766.1:105951157-105998657 GCA_963513935.1 Aphrophora alni
CTTTGGGATTGTAAGGGGTACAAACGATCGGGTTGAATTGTTTTTAAATATTATGTGTGGGATATTATAATACTTAATAATATAACATTACTTTTAAGGGAGTGTTTATGAGATGAGACAAGTAATTCAATAGCCATTAAAAATGGGTTGAATTTTCATTGATTTCTCTTTATTTTGACCAAGGACCCTTATAATTTCACGTGCGTGTCTAAACTGCCGCTTAAAAGGCTTCGACTTTATACAAATAACTGCCCCTATGTGCCTAGTCGTGTTGTTTTAGCACACGCTTGCCTCTTTTATTTAATACTTCAGAGCGCTCTCTCCTTCATCACACTATTGAATTGTGCGTTACTGTGTATGAGTACTCGGTACTTTAAACAAAATATTATATCTAAAAACATTTTTAGTACGTAATTAGGTTTGTCCTAGTTGTAAAGGACATTCCTCCTTATACCTAGCCTCAACACATAAAATAAATACTATCTTTATATAATAAATAATTACAGCTTTCATTATCAATATATTATTATAATTTTTCTGCTGACCAAGTACATTTTAAAATATATGAACAGGGTTCGGATCGTTAACCGTAAATTGTTCACAAGTACACTTTCAGTTTTCTCACTTGAAACGACATTCGTGTGGTCTTATTTTGATATAACAGACTGTACAATTTCATCAATTCATTGTGAATTTGGATCTGATGAATAATTACATTTAGATAAATTAAGTTTGTTTGCCATTTGCTAAGATCATCTTCATTTATAAAGTTTATACGCCACAATATATTTATTGAATAATTACAAACCACCTGTATTTATTTCCCTTACTATCAATATGTAAAGGTACCAGTGATGATATGAAATAGAATATACTGCTTTTTAGGTAAATAAAAGTACTTGTAAGAACGTCCAAGAAATGGAGGCTGAGGCCATAACAATTTTTATGCTTTGATATGATATTTCCAAAAATTTAAACTAAATCAAATTACCAAGGTTAATAATGTACGACGAATCGGAGACATTAATGAAAAATTATCATCAAAATAGAGATGACTGATTAGTTTTTTTCTTCTAAAAACTTGATTTTTATCTACATAAAATTTCATAATAATAACTTATATAAATAATACTGCTCCAATACATGACGGTTACGATAAGAAGCGTTAAGTAAATGATTATTTCGATCCACGAAAAAACGCACAAAATACGAATTAACAATAATAACTACTCTATTGCTAAGACAGCCTACGGTGTTCGGCGAATCGTAGCGTGTCAACCTCTACTATAATTTGTATGAAAAAAAAAAAAAAAAAAAAAAAAAAAAAAAAAAAAAAAAAAAAAAAAAAAAAAAAAAAAAAAAAAAAAAAAAAAACAGGCAGGTATACGCTTTTCTGATTTACCCAGTGGGGTGGCTTAGGCAATTCAAAATTGAAGCACAAAGAGAGGGGTCGAAAATAGATAAAACAAATGATAAATGGGTAAAAGATGAACTGGATGTCTGTTAGAGTAGACGTTGAACATGTTTTGTAAGAAGATTTATAATATACGAGTATTAGCATATCATGTGATTTTATAAGCAGCAACGTAGGTTTGAGTTATGAGAGTTGTGATTGTATAAACAATAAGCTGATTGAACACACTGGTTGTATCTCCCTTATCTTACATCATGCGTCATAATAAAAAGAATTGATAGTAGTTAATAACTAGTTGTTGTATGAACAATAGCATCGCTCCTCTAGCTTGAGAGGAAATAACAAGCAACAAAACATTGTAACTGTTAAATAAACGGAAATATTAAAAAAAGTAGGAAGCGAGGAAATTTTTAATTTATGGCCAGGTATAAACTTTCAGTGACAAAGTTGTAGCAAACAGTTTAAATTATTTGTTTTATTGTATTGTTCGGTATGCTTAGTTCACACCATTATATTTAATATATTGTTTGTCGAAGTGTCCGTACATTTGAAGAGTGCAGTACTGTCTTTGGAGTGACCGCTATTTTATAACAAAAAGTAAAATATAAAAGAAACTTATCAATTATTTATAATTTGGTGCAATGAAATGTCAACGATCGGTCGCGTTGAAACTGTCTAGAGTTTTCCGGTAAATGTTTTTGTAAATTCTTTTAAAAATAAAATTTATTATAGTATACGTTATCTTACCATTTGAGTATTAACATTACAACTTTGTAGACCGCCAGACTCATGACAACGTCTTTTCCCTAACTGTTTTTTTGTTTTAAACCAACGGATGCACGTGTGTCGCGACATGTGATTAGACTTGTAACTACTTGGCGGGGGAGTAGAACTTCCTCATTTCTAGACTTTCAGATATTTTAATTGCCAACTCTAGATTATCTTAATCCGAAATTAAGAAGAAGTACTATGAATTGTTAATAAGTTGTTTTCACATTTTGAAGCTGTTTATATACTGTATATTTGTCACAAATACGTTGTATAGAGATCTATTGGTTAAAATAATAGATCTTATGTTTTTTTGTAATAATATACGTTTTAAAGCATTTGAGCCAAAACATTGGTGGTCTTTACGTTGCTTTAGAAATTCAAACGAATGGTTTTGATCTAATTTAGTACTATTGAAAAATTTTGGGCATATCTCGATGTTATATATTCCATATCCTTTTTTCATTAACTCAGAATTATGGGGGAGGGGAGTAGTTGTTATAAGACCAACATTCCGATTTTCTTAATACCAGCTTACCAAACATTGGTCGCCACTCATTACGATTCGGGAGTTATTGGTATAGCTCATTTGTTATGTGATGGCGCTTGGAGGGAGGGCGGTCTAGCTTGGAGTGGGGAGATTGTTCATAGTACACTGTCTAGTAGTGATGTGTGAGTTCAAATTAAAATACTCGGTGATTCCAAGTATCAAAATCCTCGGTCAAAATCCTCGTAACTAAGAACAAGGAGGAGGTAATGTGCGAGTCATAGCGAGTATCCTCGGACAACGATATTCGTTAGTGTTGTGTCAATTCCAAACAAAATACTCGGTGTTTCTACTTTGGTTACATTAGTTTCTAAGCTGATTTTTCACTACACATTAATTAAACATTACGATTTTGAGTTATAATGATTTAGATTCGGTAACAAGTTCAATTTAAAATAACAATAGTATTAATTTATTTCCACATTAACAAAAAGTAAATTAAATTATTATTTAATTGTTATTACTTATATTTAAATAAATATTTATAGGTTACCATCTTTATAAAAAATATAGTAAATTAACTTATTTTAAATAATAACTAAATTATTAATGTTGGTAATAATTGTACTTACGTTTAATTACTGAATTTGTGTCGAGGCAGGATAACATTTAATTACGTATTATAAGTGTCAATCACATATTGTTTAAAAAAATAAATACTTGGTGGATCAGTCTAACAGATAGAAATATAACACACACACACACACACACACACACACACACACACACACACACACACACACACACACACACACACATAATGCGCATAATCATTCTGCGCAGATACTCGATGTCGAATTAACGAGTATTGAAATCATTCGAAGCCGAGTATTGCGAGTATCTATTTCACCCGAGTATCAACATCGCTACTGTCTAGAAACGCACTGACGAAAGGACAGCGGAACACTAATTCGCTCGCTTCCCCCACCACTAAAAAGTGACGGGAACCTGTTTGCCAGATGAAGGTCAAGCGCCATTACATACCAAATGACCTCTAGAAAAGCCAGAAAATCGTTATAAAAGACGACCTTATTTTTCAAACTCGATTTTACCGATTTCTTTTAAATTTTGGTGAAATGTGAAAAGTAATAATTAAACTAGTGTGTTAAATTGAAACTAAAAGAAAAGTACAGTTCAGGGATAATTTGAAAACCTTGAAAATTATCTTGATTTTCTTCATTTAAAACTCGTTGAGCAAATAAGATTTTTACCCGTGTTGTGTTGAAGTTATGCTGTATTTAAATATGTGAAATTTATATCTTTCAAATTATAAGAAAAAATTCACAAAAAAAGAACTTATTTTCTACAACATTTCCAACACGAGACAAAATCAGTAATAAAATAAATTACATTTTTTTTTCTCCTTACTGGCGTGTAAGTAGTGTAAACATTTTTATATATGAAAGTCGGTGAATATTTTGTATTACCATTTATTTTAAATATGTTAATATTTCCTTATCATAAGAAAGAGAAAAATGAAAACATTATATTTAAGTGATTATTTGTATAAATAATAGAAGTGAGAGCTTACTACATAATTTGGTTCTGTGTTGTCGATAGACTTAGGTGGCATGTGTGAGACTGCGAATTGTTTTGAAATAGAAAGGCTTGGGGTAGAATGGCGTCTTGTTTATTGATGACACGAATATCGTGAAAACACTCTCCCACCCTCTGTGTCAAGCCTGCTCAGAATGCTCAACCCCAATTAATCATTCAGACAGGCCAAAATTTTTCCAGTAAATCTCTTAACCTTACCTTTTGCACAAAATTCAATGCGAGTGAATTATTAATCTGTTTTACTTCTACTTTGACGGGAACAACATTTTTAATGCAAACAGAGTTGGACGCTTGAGTGCTTTTAAAGCCACCCACTAAGCTTGTAGTAAAACGTTCTTTTTACTTTTGTTTATCCATAAATTTAATTAAGTATTTGCTTTTCGACACTTTTCAAGCAAAGAAATTCACACGTAAATAAATTCTGACCTGATGATTCCAACTCGATCTGTTAGGAATATACTCTGGCGTTATATCAACTTTAGTTCAGATATGTGGTCAAGTGATAAGTGATCTGATCAGTATCCGACACGTAATTATATCCGGAGTATAAATCTGAACATCGAGTTTCGAATCGGAGCTGAATTATTTTATTTGTTATATATAAAGTTTGTAAATAGGTAGGAAATAGGTATATATGTCTTGGAGAACCAAAACATCTTAATACAGGAAGTTTAGTTTAAAAGTGGAAAAGTATCAGTATATATGGAGGAGTACAAGTCCTTGGGGGGGGGGGATGGAGCATGAGGACAAATGAACATTATATATATAGCCAGACAGTCACAACAAAAAATAAGGAAGGGTAAGGTAAGCAGGGTACGTGCATAAAATGTCCCAACAGAGGGGAGTAAAAAAAAAGTGTACCAAGAAGGAGAGAATTGGGGAAAGACCCAGGAAAAAGTATATAGATAGCCTAGAAAACCATTTGAAGAAAATAGGGGCCAGGGTATGTAGAAGAGAAACGGAACACAGAGAAAATTAGAGGCGTGTTGAAAAAGTGCTATAACGCAGTACAATGAAGTATACTGCTATAACGCAGTAGGGAAATTTTGTTTTCGTATTCAAACAAAATTTTCTTCTTTTTCCTCCAAGAAATGTTTATATTTCTAGATTAAAAACTGTTTGGGCAAGAAAAATACAATTCTGGTCCTTTTTTCTTATCTAGCACGATAACAAATTTTGTGTCTGAAACAAAAATGGAGATATAGAAATATATGTATTGAATCACAATTTTCGGGAGGGGAAAATAGAGATAGAACTGGCAACCTGTATACTCAAATGTTGTGAAAAAGTAATTCTTAATTGTTGTGGTAGCCAAGAGATTTAAAGATTTTTTTCTGTACAAATAGTTCTTTACCCATGTGGTAAGGTGGAGAGTAGGTTCACTTTAAGTACATAGTGGTTGATACGAGTGGAAGTTGACGGGATTGGTTAGAAAACCAATTTAATCTGCAGAAAACATTTGGTTTTTAGATATATAAACTAACGACAACCTGAGGGTTACTTAAACCACCAGTAAATTTGGTTTATATATATATATAAACTAACGACAACCTGAGGGTTACAAACCACCAGTAAATTTGGTTTTTATATATATAAACTAACGACAACCTGAGGGTTACTTAAACCACCAGTAAATTTGGTTTATATATATATATATATATATATATATATATATATATATATATATATATATATATAAACTAACGACAACCTGAGGGTTACAAACCACCAGTAAATTTGGTTTTTATATAATTATATAAACTAACGACAACCTGAGGGTTAATTAAACCACCAGTAAATTTGGTTTTTAGGTATATAAACTAACGATAACCTGAGGGTTACTTAAACCACCAGTAAATTTGGTTTATATAAACTAACGCCAACCTGAGGGTTACTTAAACCACCAGTAAATTTGGTTTTTAGTGATATAAGCTAACAACAACCTGAGGGTTACTTAAACCACCAGTAAATTTGGTTTTTAGATATATAAACTAACGACAACCTGAGGGTTATTTAAACCACCAGTAAATTTGGTTTATATATATATATATATATATAAACTAACGACAACCCGAGGGTTACTTAAACCACCAGTAATTAGATTTTTTAGTTAGTTTAGCTAACATTAGTTAGGTTATTTGAAATACAGCACCATAATATTATAATGACGTCAACATTAGTTAGGTTTTTTGAATTACAGCACCATAATTTTAATATTAAAGATGACAACATTAGTTAGACTTTGTGAAATACAGCACCATAATTATAGACTAATATTAAAAACGGCAACATTAGTTAGGTTTTGTGAAATACAACACCATCTATAATATTAATGATGACAATATTAGTTAGGTTTTTTTTTTGAAATACAGCACTAAAATTATAATATTAAAGATGACAACATTAGTTAGGTTTTTTGAATTACAGCACCATAATTTTAATATTAAAGATGACAACATTAGTTAGACTTTGTGAAATACAGCACCATAATTATAGACTAATATTAAAAACGGCAACATTAGTTAGGTTTTGTGAAATACAACACCATCTATAATATTAATGATGACAATATTAGTTAGGTTTTTTTTTTGAAATACAGCACTAAAATTATAATATTAAAGATGACAACATTAGTTAGGTTTTTTGAATTACAGCACCATAATTTTAATATTAAAGATGACAACATTAGTTAGACTTTGTGAAATACAGCACCATAATTATAGACTAATATTAAAAACGGCAACATTAGTTAGGTTTTGTGAAATACAACACCATCTATAATATTAATGATGACAATATTAGTTAGGTTTTTTTTTTGAAATACAGCACTAAAATTATAATATTAAAGATGACAACATTAGTTAGGTTTTTGAAATACATCACCATAATTATAATATTAAAGATGACAACAATAGTTAGGTTTTTTTGAAATATAGCACTATAATTGTAATGACAACAACATTAGGCCCTAGTTAGGTTTTTGAAATACAGCACCATAATTATAATATTAAAGATGACAACAATAGTTAGGTTTTTTTGAAATACAGCACTATAATTGTAATGACAACAACATTAGTTAGGTTTTTGAAATACAGCACCATAATTATTATAATATTAAAGATGACAACAATAGTTAGGTTTTTTTGAAATACAGCACTATAATTGTAATGACGACAACATTAGTTAGGTTTTTTAAAATACATCAACATAACTATAATTAAAGACGACGTTAGTTAGAAATAATAAAAAAATGAATTTTTAATGAAATTATCTGAATTTAATAGAGTTGGTCAGTTCAGAGGTTACTTTGATCAACCTATTCTTGGATATGAGATGGCTCATCTATGATTCACAAAATTTTCACGATAGAGAAAACGCTTCCCGGGAATTTTTGATGAAAGTTTTTTTAATGATCATTACTTAAACTCATGGATAATATTAGATAAAATATTCGTTATGTAGCTAATTCGTTGACATGATAAGAGGGATTGGTGTTTTTGTGTACCCACTAGTTTGTAAACTTCGACCTTATAGATGCAGATGTTCTATTTATGAGATCATGTAGGACCATTATGTGACCTTTAGAACTTTTACTAAAATACATCCATAAGTACATACACACCCAGACAGTGAGTTAAAATTAATGCAAGATTACTCCAAACTGTATACATGTCAACGTTTCCATAAGGGTGTTCAGAATAACCATAATCCCTACATTAGAATAAGACAAATATAAAACTTTAAGGTTTATATTTTAGCAAGAGTGATGTAACAATGTTTCAAAAAAATGACTGTAAAAACGTTATTTCTGTTACCAACCTCGCGGATGTGAAACAAACGGTCGAAACATTGAACGTCTTGTTGTCCATAGGAAAACAAATTTAATTGGAAAAAACAGTTGGTATTAAAACTGGATATTGACTCAAACCTGCAGACTTCCAAAAACCAACCATTTTCTAATTTTCCATGTCATCAAAAGAGGGTCATCGGTGATCATGCAATCGCAATAAATTTTATACTAAAAAATGCAGATTAAAATCATCCAATGTTTTATTTGCTGTTCTTCGAGTATTACTAAGGACAAGTTTTCCCACACCATCTTTGGATTTCCATATTCGGTTGTGCAGCTAAATTAAACTCAAAAAGGCGTAAACTGATTTGTATTTTACATTTTACGGACTGGTACAACATTTGGATACATCTGTCGATGTTTCCGTATTTAAAACTTAGCCAGTAAATGTATTAATAGGATGTTGGGTTAAGAGTATTTGTAGATGTTTACGTGTAGGCAACTAGTGGTCTAATTCACTACTTCATTCAACGACAAACTTTTGTAAATAGGAAATAAACTTTAAATTTCTTTCGCAATTTTTATTTTACAATAGAACGGTATAGAAATATAATACATTAATAGAGTTGAAAGGGAAATCAAAAATAAATTGTAAACATTTTTAAATCTTCAGCATGCTATTTATTTTTTTTTAAAAACAATAAGTTATTTCATTAAAGTTTTTTTTTTATGACTGTTAGATTTGAAACCACAATATGTTAGAAATATACCTATAAAAGAAATAGGAAGAGAAAAAATAGAAGTAAATAACCAGAGAAATTAATTATACAAATTTTTTTTTGAAATAAAATAATGTGATCGACTTTTTCCAACGTTTTCGCAAAATCAGCGTATACGCCTCTACTCCTCACAAATATGTTAGACTTTTATTTACAAAATCGTAGAAGAAATAAAACCATGTTGAGCCTAGGATAAATGTTTTCCTGGTATTTAAAGAGAAAGTTTTTAATAAATGCGGAAAAAAGTTAATTTCGTGGAAATATTCAATTTTAGTTCTTGGGTCTCAACATTATATATATATATATATATATATATATATATATATATATATAAAATTTTCGAGTTACTGTACCTATAATAAAACAAAACAGACATTTTAGTCGTCAGAAACGTTAAATTTCATTTAAACCTGAGGATCCTAACAAAATATGAGGTAATATTGGTCATAGAATGCATGAACCATGGAAGCTGTCGTAGAAGATAGATTCATGCAAATTTCAATACAATTTTGTGTCAACAATACGTAAAGAAGAATAGGTGTTGCGACAAGACATGTAAACACCAACATGGATTTTGACCATCGTCGGGTTCTAAGACGACATAAATGGTTTATTTTGTGCTAGTATTTAGTTTTTTTATATATCTGTGAATAAAGTTTATGCAATATTTTTTTTGCACTGTTAATTTTCTTTTCATATTATTTTGGACTAGTATTTAGTTTTGTTTATATCTGTGAAGAAAGTTAATTCCATGTTTTACTAACAAAGATTGTTGGAGGTTTGATTGAAACATTGTTCATCTTATCGCTGTCAGAGTGATATAATCATTACTTCTGACGGCTTCTTTGACGAATACATCAAAAGAAATATTTATTTCCATTTTGAGCATATAGTAACTGAATAATATAATTATATTTGGTTTTATTATGATGATTGGTAGAGTGAATGTTTCTTCATAACAGCTTATTTGTCGGTTTATTACTTTATACATTGAGCGGAAGTTGTCATAATAGAAAGCTTGGTATTTATTAGGAATGTACTTGTGTTAACCTCAAAACTAATAAACCTGTGTTGGGTCTAGGTCTGCTAGACGTGTTTTCATTCGGGAAATATATGGTCAGCACATCTAGTTCTTGTCACTGTAATTCTAGCCTTCGGAACCAAAATTTGCTACCAATCTTAGCTCTCTTGAGGTCTCGAAGTTTAACCAGTGATTCGCTTACTAGTCCTAGTTACTAGAGGAAGAACGAAGGGTTCAACTATTCAGATTCTTTATAATGTAATCTCACTATTTAACTCTCTCACACAATCTCCTTCATTTCGTAATAGAAATATTTTTATTTTCTTTAATCAAGCTTACTTCAAAATTTTAACAGTTTTGAGGATACCTGATTAATAAATATGTTATTTTCAGACTCCGTAATAATTTTTTTTTCCTCCTTAAGGTTTAAATTTCATGCTCGTTAAACAAATGAAGACAAAATCTGTTTAAAGTTTAAAAGAGTAAAATTGAAGAGCAATTGTCTGTAAGGAAAGCAGGATTTTTTTAGTAATTGAAAACACATTATTCAATTTTACTTATTAATTGTTTTCCCTCTTCAATGAAGAAAGGATAAAAGAAATAAGTTTCAATTCCATACTAACATATATAAATATATATATATATATATATATATATATATATATATATATATATATATATATATATATATATATATATTTATAACTGAGCTGTCTTCGATGACGATATTTGTTCATCTATGGCACTAAGCTACGTCTAAACGATTTCACCAATGAAGCTGTATTTTGGAATAAAAATCACATTTTTTAAAGAAATATCCTAGACCTTTTTCACTTTTTCTTTTATAATTCAGAATTTGAATTTAACTGCCACAAGAACCACAAACAATTCAGATTTTAGTAAACATATATATTATTATCAATCCCCTCCCCCAAAATAGCCCTAAAAGACACACATTAATGGGATTGGTCACCATTCATGAAATTGTCTATTATTTACGATTTGAAAAATGTAAATGAAACAGTTTTTTTGTCTTACAAGGTAAATTTTCGTAAAATATATGTTTGCTATTGCGTTAAAAATTTTATGTATGAAGGTTTATGGCCTAAGTCAATGTATCATACAGAAAGTAAAAAAGTTACTATTTGACACTTTGTTTTAATTATTCAGAATTGTAATTATCTTTTGCGTGTCGTGTTTTAAGTTTACGAAATTTGATCAGCTTGGCTCGATTTTTAGATTGCATTACTGTGTCTACTATGTTAAAGTCTAGGAATATTGACTGTTCATAGATGAAGAAAGTGAAGATGTTTCAGATATAAATAACATATTTGAATATAAAAAATTACAGAAATAAATTAATCAAATTTCGACACTATATTTTAAAAATCATAAATTAAGCTTTTCAATGTGTCGAACGTAACTGAGAAAGTGAGAAGAATTTTCCATAACGTCTAATTTGGGTTGACACATTATGTAGGAAAAAGTAGTGTCATGATTGTGGAGGGCAGGGTTGGCTATATTCTGTCAAGATTGTAGCGGGTGAGGTTGACTGTGAGAAAGTGAGAAGAATTTTCCATAACGTCTAATTTGGGTTGACACATTATGTAGGAAAAAGTAGTGTCATGATTGTGGAGGGCAGGGTTGGCTATATTCTGTCAAGATTGTAGCGGGTGAGGTTGACTGTGAGAAAGTGAGAAGAATTTTCCATAACGTCTAATTTGGGTTGACACATTATGTAGGAAAAAGTAGTGTCATGATTGTGGAGGGCAGGGTTGGCTATATTCTGTCAAGATTGTAGCGGGTGAGGTTGACTGTGAGAAAGTGAGAAGAATTTTCCATAACGTCTAATTTGGGTTGACACATTATGTAGGAAAAAGTAGTGTCATGATTGTGGAGGGCAGGGTTGGCTATATTCTGTCAAGATTGTAGCGGGTGAGGTTGACTGTGAGAAAGTGAGAAGAATTTTCCATAACGTCTAATTTGGGTTGACACATTATGTAGGAAAAATTAGTGTCATGATTGTGGAGGGCAGGGTTGGCTATATTCTGTCAAGATTGTAGCGGGTGAGAAAGCTTCGAAGGAAAATATTTTGTTTATTATCTGGACATTTAAAAAAACATCCAAGGCTATTATAATACTGATCAGCTGTTCATATTTTACAGGTCCGCGGCTCATTTTCATTTTATCTCTGATAATACAGAATATTCGTAAAAATACAATATTTTTGTTTGATTAGTCTTTGGTTTATTACATGGATGTACCAGAAAATTTGTGCAATCTTTATGCATCGCTTATTTTTAGAACTTTGAATATAACTGACTTCAATTGATTAATAATTATTATAAACTTTAAGCTAGTTTAACACAGTTTTGCATTATTCAGTAGAACTAAATGTTCCATGGCTAAAAGTTTAAATTTATTATTATTTTATAAAATTGTTTTTACTATTGTTCGAACATTTCAATATAAGTATCAATCATAAACCAACCAAAAATCTAAATTATTCAGTATTAGTTATACTCGAAGGGATTATTTCATTTTGTATAGAACTGTTTTATTTAAGTTACCTGTTATAGTTATATGTTTACATTCCTGTAGTCAGTAACATAATAATTAGTTCGTGTCACATCGTACTCTAATACTTTTATTTTTTTAAATCCCAGTTTGAACAAAAAGCGTTTGAAAGTGAATATTCATGTATATATTGCTCCGCCATTTTACGTCAAGCCATCAATTAATGTCAGGAGTAAAGTAAATATTAAACATCCCCCAACCCAGCGTTGCCACTTTGTCCACAGTGTTTGCAAAATTATTTATAAATAGTTTGAAATGAACGGAACACAAACTTTCTTACACACCGATATATAAAATCAAATTTCATTTAGATCAAATTTTAAATTGGAAAATGTGAAGAAGTCTAAACTCGGAATTATTTTGATAAAACTTCACAAGAAACGTAGGCTCTAAGAGTGGAGTCGAATCTCATTTGTCATCATTACAAACTATTAAATGTGTTGTAAATGTTGGGAAATACCTCTAAATCTATGTGACAAACAGAAACCAAGAGACAAATGCAGTTCGTGAGTAATTCTGTAAAAAACAAAACTGTCGGGGTTCATTTCGATAACTTCCAAATTTACTAGATTTTCTTTTACATGCTGTTTGTCATTTCGGTTTAAGTTGTACAGCTTCACATTTCACGAAAATGTTTGCGAAGATGTTGATGATACTTTTTACACCGAGTGACATTTGCCTGTAATGATAATTTCATGAAGCTCGTCACAGATCGAGCTGCGGCACTTGTTTGGAATCTCCTTTTCCCTTTTACAAAAAGTCATTCCATTTTTTCCCCCATACCGTTTGTATTGTGTGTAATTTTGTGAATTCCCATCATTGGGTTTTTTAATTCAAACGGTATTGTCGGTTTTATGAGGAAATGTTTCATCAAACATGTATATTTTTTATTTGAATGTTTTTATATTCGGTAAAACTTTAATAAATCTATGAAAGAAATAGGGAATAAATGTGTTATTGAGATTATGTGGTGTCATATGCTTCATAGTAGAATGTCTAAAGCTGTATCTTATATTCGAAATGATATCAAAATTAAATAGAAAATCTAGTCAAACTCTAAAATTTACATATTCTAAACTAAAACGTTCAGCTGTTGAAGATGAATGTAATCTAGTTTCAGAAAACACGTGCTTTTACGTCAGACGTCAGATAAATTATTGTTTGACATATTATGCGAGCTACTGTACTGCAAATAACCTTTAAACAGAACAGTATCGATGAGAATTCAGAGGTCAAAAGGACAACAAAGGAAATGTCATAGTATTGCGCCTGTCTTCTCTATTTCCGTTGAAATCGATATGTCTATAATAAGTAAAAACTGGTAAAGATCATTGTAGTCAGCTGCTCTAATATCAGTTTGCATTACGTAATGCAATGTCTGCATTATACGTTTTGCCTTTAACGATTTATTTTTCATGGAAATGTCGACACTCCAGGCTTCGAAATGTTCATCTTACTAAATTTTGTTCGCCCAAATTGGAGCCCTCAAGTCAAAATTTTCAAATGCAAGTTTACACTTGTATACACTGTGTAAAAAGTATGGAACCGGTTGATTATTAGACAAAAAATGGCTACAGGTATCAAAAATTAACCGATAGGAATGAGTGCAGATATAAAAATTCTACTTTTTAAACACTGGTAATTTTACTCCGCCAACTAGAATTTAACTTTATAAAATTAAATCGGAATGGGGTGGTATGATACATCATTTTATTGTGGGATTTCAAGATGAAATCGACGGTGCAGTAAGTTTTCGATAAACAAATTCACTCACGATTCGCCAGCCATTATCGAAACACTTCAATTAAAAGTGTAGGTATGAAACTGTTATTGCATTCATTAGACAAATAGCTGAAAGTAATAAAGAAAGGTGTAGTACATTTACAAACAACTTTATTAGTTTATTAATATCATAACTGATTAATTAAAAACAACATGTCAAGTACTTTTTTAATGAAAAAGATGTCATTTGTCAAATTTTCAATTACCTGATGCGAATCTTAGGCTTTAGTCGGAAAAACTTTTTGCAAACAATAAATTTCGAGATATTCGTCTTTTGGACAGCGTCCATGGATATATATATATATATATATATCACTTTTTTTTTACCAATAACGTACAGAGTCATAATTTTCAACACGAAAAACCAAATACTTTTGATTTATTTAGGGTTTAGGTATGGGTATGTAAGAAAGTTTCATTTATTGAAAAATATTATATCAAACTCTCCGTACTATGATTTTCTCTTTTAAGATAGTAAATAAATATTTATCGCTGAAAAAACGCTCAGGAATTCAAACCTTTAACAAATACCAAGGAATCTATCTATCAGCCGTGCGATGAATTTGCAAACATATTGATTAATTATCATTTGTATTAAGAAAGAAACTGCACATCGGACTTTTGAATATAAACGACAGGTTCTCAAATTCTTGTCTTTAACCTGGTTAATGACGCACTTGTACACAACAGATCAAATTTCCGACAACCTCACCAGCTCACCCCTCTTGCCTAATCAGTTTACACTGTTGTGTGGCCTCAGTCATGAGATGATCTCACGCTACTGTCCTAATGTGCTCGTTGTTTTTTATTGTAAAACAATACATAGGATATATGATTTGTTGTATAAATAACACAATGGTTACATTATTGTTTATTTTACAACCAATACTCGTATAACAAATATTGACTAGTTATCTGGTTACATCTCGGCTTTGCCTTCCATCCAAATATTAGCTATTGCATCACTTTACGGTAAAGCTCAGACCTGGGGGTTTGTAATGTTTACTGATCCTGACCTGGACTATATCGGGTGACTAAAAAAGTCCAGGAGATATACCTTACCTCCTCTTCCAAAGAAATATTTTTAATATTTTCTTCATATCGATTTGAGAGCAAATGAATTATATACCTGATTTCTTTTACAACGTTCTATGATGTTTACAATTTTTGCTATCCATCTTGGATTTGAGTAGATTTAAAAAAAGTTGTAACATGGTTCAGTAACACATTGAGTTTCAGTGGCAAATCTTTATGTGCAGGATGTTTATAAAAAGTTTTGCCAAACATTGGGAGGCGATAGGGAACATCAAAAGAAACAAAACCGTTTATATAAAACAAATGTCCTAAAACGCTCCCTTCTCCATTTGTCCGTCATTTTGTGTTTTTCCAATAACATGATATAACTTCAGAACGAATAGAGATATCCAGAACGTTTTATATAGTTAATTTGTAGTATTTCAAAAATTGCTTTAGCTTTTTACCTATCGATGATAAAATGACGACTATTAAAATATTTTGGTTTTTCTGAAATTTAACTTAAATTACTTAACTTAAAACTTTAAAAAATTGCCTCCCATCTTCAACTACTCACAAAAAATAAATATAAACTACTCTCATCTTCAACTTTTAAACATAAATTCGGCTATATGGCCATGGAAATGTTGTTTTGAATTTCCATATCGCAGCACATTTCCTCGCACTTCCCTCCATTGGCGTTCAATTGTCTGCGTATGTGCTTCAGTGTCAGGATCAACAAAATTGTAGGAATGATTCACAGTCAAGTGCTGAAAGCCTTCTGTATCTAAACAATTATAAGATTTCCAACAATCACTAATAATAGTTGTTCCTAGTAGCATATTCTTTAATAATTCGTAGGGTTGACTTTTATAATTCATGACATAATATGTAGGGCTGTATTATTATTATATGTCACGAAAGGTTTGGCCAGGTTGCTATATATATATATATATATATATATATATATATATATATATATATATATATATATATAAAACTACCTGGCCAAACCTTACGTACGTTTATTGAAGTGAATGTCATGAATATGAAAGATAACACAGAGTTAATTTTTTAACGAAAAAACAACTTTGTAATTATATTATGTAATCATCTTTCCGACACTTTTTTTCGATAATAAAATATTTTTCCAACATTTATTTGACGAATAAAACCCATAAAAATTGATTTTGAAGTGAGGTTACTCTGCTATATAATTACCAAAAAGATTTTGCCACTGAACTGAACGTCTAAAAATAATGTTATCATGGTTATGTTGCTATTTGAAATACCAAAAATGGGGGATTCAAATCGGTGACCAAATTTTATATATAAATGTACTACATAAAGTCATATGTAAACCATTTCACGTTACTGACTTTGGCAGTTTATTTGCATTTTTCAAATTTTGTGTATATTTGGTACACTAATTGTTAACATTTAGATAAATACGTTACCCAGCATAATAGTTTTTTAATTATTGGCCATACATTTGCTGTGATTAAAATACCTTTAATTATGTAAACATGGTTAGATCTTTATTCTAGACAAATTTCAAACCCAAGTTTTTTTATATTAAAAAAAAATAATAATAAAAACATACCAAAGTTGATGTCAAAATTGAAAATTTGCAACTTGAACTTAAACATTGTAAATTGAATAGTGAATATATGCTATACAATTTACTAAACTTATCAAAATCTTCGTAGTTGATTTTAATTTTGTGTATTTTATAATAGTATCACACATCTCTTTTTTTTCCCAATTAGGAAATTGGTTAATTCACGTCAGAATCTACGTAGCTGTATGTCAAGATTATTTTAACTACCGAACAATATAAGTTTGATATTTAAATATATACGCTTACCTTTAATTTGTTATTGACAATTTCTCAACATTTGTGTCAGTTTCGTGAAATCTAATGTAGTTTTGTAAAAATATTAATTAATTTAAGGTCAGTTTAATTATAATGTGCATACTAATGTGTTTTATGTAATTATGTTACAGTGGTTGCTAGTTCTTAAAGATGCCCAACGTAGATCATCGCAAAGCTCGATTCCAACATCGCGTTTTCTATATACTAAGGTAAATCATGTTTACAACTCAGTATTTATAGAGTATTAATCTGGTCATATTTACCACGGCACGTTTGATTTAATGGTTTTGAGTTCATCTATCTTATAATAACTACTGACAAATTTGTTTTAAAAGTTCCACACAATATAGGAACTAAATTTTATAAAATTAGAGTATAATTGAAAAAAGTGAAGTTTTTTTTTTACCTACAGTTTTGTTTTATTTTTAACTTGCAATGTTACAACTTTAAACTTGCGTTATGTAAAATAGTATATTTCATCACTAGAACCAAAAGTGGTCGAGGCCGGAAAATGAGCGAGGATTGAAAAGCTTCTTTTGGTCCAAGTGATGAACTATATTTTTCGTTATGCTGCAAACAATATAAGAAAACAGTTTCACAAAAACTAAAATGTTATAACCAATTTACCTTCAAAAGTTTTACAAGTTACACAAGTTTGCAGCTATTACGGCTGATGTTTTTAGGTCCTAAGACTAAAAAAAAAGAACAATTTTAGCATCTCAATGTATGTTTGAAAACAGCTGTTTATGAAGCAGTATGACGAAAAATAGATTTAACTAACAGTTGCAAAAACTGTTGAATTAAAATGTTAATTTTAAAATATAGCAAAGTGTTAAATTGAAAAGATATCAACTATTAGTCAAAATAAAATTAATAAAGAAAATTTCAAAGTTATTTTTAATGCTCCACTGTAAATTATTTTTTCTGTTCTGTAATTCCAACGTGGGTACGTTTTATTTTCCGAACTTGAAAATTGCATGAGGGCAATCTTTGATTTTGAAGAAACACTAGTTTCAGACTTTTATTTATTCAAGTTTTACAAACCCTACAATTCATTTAGACTAATTTTTTGATAATGATGTCCACGAATGTATACATTTTTTTAAACAATAATTTTACAATTTGTATCCCTCAGGAATCATTTGATGGTATCTATTATATTGCTAACACTAAAACTCCTTAACTAATTGATGCTTTTGGTAAGTTTGTAGGCACCAAGTCTAGTTTAACATAGAATTAGGAAATAATTATTTAACCCCTTTAAAGAAGGCGGCTAGTTATTGTTGTAATCTGTCGTAAGGAACAAATAAGCGATTATTTTAATAAACCAAGTGATTGCAGATTGTTTTGGTGTTCAGAATGTAGTTCGGTGAATATTCCACATTTTTTATCTCTATTATTGTAACAATTGTTATTGTGAAACTATGTTTGGTTAGTACATATTTCGATGGTAAACGGGCGTGTGAGAAAGTTTGTTAAATGTTTTTAAACAGTTTATTTAAACAAATTGTAATAAGGAAACAAAGTTAATAAAATGTACACTATATACTGGGTGATTCAAGAGGAAAGGGCAATACTTTGACAACTGATTCTAGAGCTAAAAATAAGAAAGAAAAACTTGATATAAACATAGGTCCGGAAACGCTTTATTTTAGTTACGGCTAGCGAATGATATCACCCTGATTTCTTCATATTGTTTTTTAACTGAGCTATTAAAAATAGGTCCCACAACTGCACTTTAACGCAGTTTTCCAGAAAAATGGCATAAAACATAAAAGTCGTAGTTAAAAACTTTTTTTCCTTTTTTTTAAGGTTAGGCGTAAAATTACTTTGCTAAAGTGTGAATAATCAAAGAAAATGTATAGACCAAAAGTGATCTAAATAAATTCAATAGAAAACAAATAAAAATTGAAGAATGTCCCTTTCCTCTTGAATCACCATGTATTCATATTGCCATTGTATTTATAGTTAACTTTAAAGTTATGTTATTAATAATACGAAGGTCGAGCTATAAGAGTAGAGGTGATGTTTTAACACAAAGAACTATGAGGTCCGTCAGGGCCGAATCATATGTATGGAATTTTAATTTTCTTTAAATGTTTGAAAACAACAAACATGAATATTCTATCCTTAAAATATTGCTTCAGTATCCCTTGAAAACGCTGACATTTTAGAACGCGGGTTCCATTACCCTGGTATAAAGTTTCTTAACACTTTTATTTTGAGAGTTCTCAGAGTTCACAAATAACCAAGTGTTTATTACTCAGTGGAAGAGTAACTTGGCACTTCCAGGAGTACATTAACCGAGTCTCATTGGGTGACAGGCTAATTTTAATTTGTTTTGTAATTATATTTGTAACATATGTAAATTTGTGTAGTCTAATATGTGTGACCATATATTTCTTGTGGACAAGATCACAATCATGAGTAGATCTCATTATAGGTGAACGTAGAATACGTGAACAAAGAATTATATGCAGACATCATTGCAGTAGTCCACTACTATTCATGGCCGTAAAAATTAGAGAAGAAAGCGTACTTCTCAACTTAAATTGTCTTCAGTATGACCTTAATGTCCTGTTAGTTTCTTCCACCCTTCCGAGTTAGTCAGTAAACTAACCACTATATAATTCCATACAATCATTGGTCATGTAAAAGTGAAATCTGTTACGCTCCAATACACATGTCTTATTATCTCAACTGTAGCTTGTAACGCCACCAGCAGAGACTGCAGAGTTGCAAGCACATGAGATTTGTTTGCATTAATTCATGTCCGTTAAAGTTGTGTGAAGGTTTAAAAGAATTAGTGTTAATTTTTTCACGGAAATATACGTTTTGAAGTGCTCCGAGTCCAAAAAGGGATTCGGAATTATCACCTGCCTGTCTGCCGTCTGTGTAGCTTAGGCTAGTTACTAAGAATATGTTACTCTCGAGTATGTTATATTACAACTTAGTATTTACGTATTACAATAGGCCTATTCTTATAAATTTATAAGGGCCTCATTCTTATAGGCTATATATATATTTGGAAATTGGCATAAATGTATGTTTTTATAATCCTTGGGGCATATACAATCCCCAAAAATCTACAGTAAACCTTGCTCCTTGTATATGCTCACCTCTCTCCTTTAGTACAGTTCAGTAAACATTTCTTGTCAACTCAAGTGGTTAGTGTTTAGTGCACATAACTTACAATAATATTAATTGATTAAGGCTAAAAGAAAGTGGTAAACTTGAATAAAACACACAGGAATTAAAATTATTATTACCATTCATTGGCCACAGTGACAGTAAATAGTATGCTGTATCTGTCGATCTATCCATTTCATCGATGAAACCCTGGCATCTTGATTACATTTCCGCATATACACACCAATCTCTCAGGAAATAACTCTATTGCTAAAAATAAGATAAAAAGGTCTAAAAATACAGTTAGGGAAAGGTTTCTGATCCACCGGTAATATGTGACCATATTGAATTTCACGGGGGTCCCATACGTTTTGTGACCTGAAAAGTTGTAAAAAATAGGTCTTGTAGTTTTCTGAGAAAAAAAAATGTAATCGAAAACACAATGTTTAAGTTTGACGTACACTAACTTTGTTAAATTGGCAATTAACTGATCAATATTTTTTTTATAACTACATTTATAAAATAATCAATTCTGAGTTAATTGATTGTTCGATTTTAATTTATCGATTAACTTGGTTAACGAATTAATTCAACCCGAGCCTACACACACCAAATTGAAAAAAAAAAAAAAAAAAAAAAAAAAAACTCTGACAAAATAGTTCTAATTGTTTATAAGACTATATAAACAAACGCATTAAAATTGTACTTTATGGCATGGAACTAGTCACGGCATTGTCTGTGAACATATCTTGTTTTCCATCTCTTCTGTCTTAGATAATTGTATTTTATTTACTACGAGTGTATTATGATTCAATTAAAACACAAAGACAAGAACAATAGCAGAGAATCATTAGTATTTGTTTTCCTTTCAGGTTTACTTTCAGTTAATACAAAAGATCAACAGACAAAAGGAAGATGAAAAGCTAGGAACCAAGGGAGAATTTTCGAATGGTGAAATTTTTTGATTTTTGTCTTCGTATTAATGATATTAAAATAAAATAAATTCCTTTTTGTTTTAATAATAATGCATATTTATTGAAATTGTTAGTTAGCACAATGTTCGTAGCTCTCAGAAATTATTTTAACCTCCAGTTTGATGATGTATGTTATATGTAGATGACTTGACCGATTGAATCGAAATTTGTAATGAATGTAGGTTTGTAGACACCGAGCTGTCTTGACTATAGCGGCGGCATAATATGAAATACGAGTACATTGACTATTATGGTGATAATGAAAAATCATTAGAGTTATTTTCGTACTGCCCTCTGTGCGTGGTGTATAAGAGATTAGATTAGATACATTGTTTTCTCAGTTAATAACAAATATGTCGATATAGAACGCGTTTGATACGACAATCCGTCTTAAGGACAATAAAAGAAATGAGATATTTTAAAAATTCGATTAGCTATCATTTTGTTTTAGTTTTCTTTTCGGATTAACTTTTTTTATCAATACCATTGTACTTACAATAATAGTGTACTATTTACTAAAACTTTCATTTTGCACAGTATTCACTATCTATTATTAATTCCCAATGGATCCTTTCTGATTCAATATCCTAGATGGTTTAATATCCGATTTTCACAAATAATTGATACAGTAATTTTAAATCATCTAATAGCGTAGGTTTTTAGAAAAGTGTTAGAATGATATTAAATATTTTAGTTAAAAAAAAAAAAAAAACTAAGTTTAAAAGTTACAACTTTCTCCTAGTGAACAACAGTGGCAATTAATAAATGTCTGCTGATATGACCTAAACTATTTATTACACAAATAACGTTGGTAAATACATGCATAGAGATTTTCTAGAAATTACCAGTGTATTTTTTTACTCGATGGCAGTCTGAATAAAAACCCCCTTTTTTTTGCGTGGGTTCGATTATTTTACTAGAGTAGCTTAGTAATTGAGTAGAACCACTGCTACCATTGCTACTCATCTAAAATACTCTACCCGTGCAAACAAGTTTCAATGCCGATAAATTACATCAAATATAATTAACATGTAGACTATACTTTACATAGTACAGAGAAAGTTTATTTTTAGGCCTATATATTACATTTTATTAAAATACAGTTTTTTATATTTAAAAACAACTGGATTTATGATAGTATTATTTCATAATAAATGTAAAATGTAAAGTTTCAAAATAAAGTGATTTTACATTAATTAGTGAATTTATCAAATTAAGGTTAACAACTAAAACAAACAGTGAAATAATAATAACTATTTTTATGTCAAATCAAGAGAAAAAGTTAAAATTTTCATAGGAAACCGTTTAGGAGTTACCCGAGATAAAAATAATGGTTTTTGGAAAGTTTGCGTAGATTTAATATGATACAACCCAAATGAGTGAATTGAATATTTGGTATTTGGCCATATTTTGAAGTGTTTTTTTAATTAGTTAAAAATTGAAGGGTTGTACAAATTACCAATTTTATATTTTCTCAAAATCGGCTGATTTTCAAATTTTACTCTAATGTATCTCCTTAACACGACTCGAACAAAAACTTATTGGTGGCTATTAATTAAACACTGATTGTGAAATTCTGCTTAAGAGATTTTGATCAAATATTGGTGAAATGTTTTGGCGTGTAACGCAAACCAACTAGTCAAACCGCATTGGTTTTCTTTTACATGCTGCTTGGTATAACCATCACATTTCAACAAAATTTAGTTGATTTGGGTCGATATTCAGGTATTCGATCCCCTATAGACGGACTCCATGGTTTATTTCCATTCCTTATAAAACCAATTCTTATAGTCATATTCCCCGGCTTGGAAAATACTGTCAGATTTCGAAAGTGGATATTTGAGTCAACGAAAGTAGGAGGTCTCACAGACCCACGCATTGTAGTGCGATATTCTCTTCTCGCCAAAATCTGTATATTTATATCACATCATTCACTAACATTGCTCAATGGTTTACGTGATGACTAAATTAATGCTGTTTATATCATGAGATGGCATGAACACAAACAAATGTTTTGCCCTTTCATTATTAAACATCTTGTTTATCGTCGCCAACAAGAAAGTTTGTGCAATTCATGTGTACTGTTTAGCTTATATATTGTTTGCTTTAGTTTATGTATCGTACCTTAATTAAACTACTTACATATAAAACACTAAATGGATGTCAGCAAAGAATAATAATAAAAAGAAATATATGAAGTTATTTCGATCACAGTTAAACCGTTCAAAATGTATCCCGGTAATTAAATTGACATTTTAAATGCGGAAACAAAAAAATACAGTTACGAATGTTTTAAAGTACGCTGTTAACTGGTTTTATGTTGTCATCGGTATATTTAGTATTGAGAGTAATGGAAAAGTACAGGAGTGCTAGACATAACAGAAAGAGAGTTTTTAGAATAAATGTGATAAGTAAGTGAGGTTAGGTTAATATTATATTTAATTATTAAGGTTTGGTGTGTAGTTGTAATAATAAAGGCAACTACATTCTGTTTACAATTATTGCATCTAAAGGCATTGTAGTTGTAAACACAGTGATGAGTGCCATCATGGTATGTAGGCTATTTGTACATGCAAGCCTACATTTACAGAAAATTTTCTACATATTGGTATACCTACAGTCGTTCGTTCTTTCCACTATTTAGGGATGGTGAGGTTTTATAATCACTATCCAGAATTGCACCCTTTCTAAAAACAACCCTCTACATTTACACACTGTAAGGTATATAGGCTGAGAATTTTATAATAAACAAGTATAAGAGGTTTGATTATATATTATTTTGTTATATTTTGTAAATGTTGTACTATTTCGAACTAAATTAAGAAGGAAAGGATCAGTGATGTATTCTGGGTGAAGCAGATGGTTTTAACACCTGTGCACATTTCATTGGAGAAGGGGTTGGTCTCAGAGCCAGCAGCTAAATTGATTCTACTACACTCGCACAATTTCCTTCTCTTGTGACGGCAATTAAGCCTGGACTTTGAATTCTACCTGACAGCACCCAGTCGGTGTCCTATCTTTGGCAATCCTGAAGCTTTCTATATGCGGATAAAACTCCTCGGAAAAAACCTCAAATCTATGACTGCGTATCGGGGCTCCTAACAGTACAAATATACAAATTTTTTAAGCCATCCGAATCCGAAATTCCAATGTTGATTACCAAGGAAGATGGAAGACATGTAAAATATCAATTTGTTTGTTACTCACATGTTTGTTTGTTGAAACGGTGTTTTTTTATTGTTACTCAGTGATGAAATAAAGAAGATCAACACTTTAACAGAGTTTTAAATTTGTTTGCAGATATGATAGACTACGTATCCTTAATCAACGTAAGCTGCATTCACAGATCGCTTAGCTTCGCCAATACAAGTTTAATTGAGTCGAGCCAAGATCAACATTTTATTAACATGTTTTTAATTTAGACATTGATCTCCATTATAGAGACCAAGAAGTCCCCTAGAGCGCAGTGATTTTCTGTAATTGTTTGCTCACTTTGTACACACATATGTATATTTATATACGCTCACACGTGTGTCTAAACGCTCTAGGAGTCGTACGTAAACCCATTTTACAAACCATTTATACAATTTTTTTTAAACGTTGACAATTTAAAAGAATAAAACTGTTTTTTTTAATGATAATTTTTCACCCTCACATCATATTGTGCAACTTTAATGTCGCCTTCCCAAGATAATCAAGCGTGTTTTCTACGATTTAATAATAAGAAAATTATTACCCATAAAAAACCAAATTCTTAATCTAAAACATAACCTCAAAACAATAGCTCTAGTAGTCGAAGTTTTAGTTGAATTTTATCATGTGAACTAGGTTTTACTATTCCTTGAAGATGATTTTTAAAATGGTCTCATATTGTCAATATGGTGATATTTGTTGTAGAATTATTTATAATTCCTTTTTTACTTGGGAAATGTAAGTACATGAGCTTATAATAGCTGACGCTATGCATACATCAATGTCAACTTCTTGATCTGTAAACAAATGGATACACGAAGCCCAGGAAAAGGAAATTCGTATTCCATTATCTCAGCTTATAAGTATTATTTTAGATAAAGTTGAAAATCGGGATTCTTACAATGACATCCAGTGATGTAATCTAACTCATTGTAAATTGACCTATTATATATATATATATATATATATATATATATATATATATATATATTTGAAACTCCATATTCAAGGATAAAATAAAGCAATATTTAAATAATATAAATGAGCTACAATTGTTTCGCCTTGCGGCATCATCGGAAACAATTGTAGCTCATTTATATTATTAAAATATTTTGAAACTAAGCTTTATTTTATCCTTAATTTTAATTTTAATTATAATTACCCAGTAAGTTTTGTAGTCGTCAAAAATTTGTCCTTTCTTTTTTGACTGAATACTTTTTTTTTTTCATGGCCTCGAAACGAAAAAATGATTTTCTAAATGCCGTCCTTGTCGTCGTCGTTGTTGTTGATGTTGTTGTTGTTGTTTTTGATGTTGTTGTTGTTGTTTTTGTTGTTTTTGTTGTTGTTATTGTTTTTGTTGTTGTTGTTGTTGTTGTTTTTGTTGTTGTTGTTGTTTTTGTTTTTGTTGTCGTAACCACGATAGCGGCCAAAAGTTAAGTCGGAAACATGAACATCGGTGTAGAGGGCAGTAGTGTACTCTCATGTAGAACCCCTATTGAAATGAGTGAATGAGTAGGCTGTTCTACAGGAAATTAATCAGTTTACAAAATACGTATGAAGTAATGCAGATGTGGCCACAATTTGCTGAAACTATTGAGTAAAAATGGTCTATTTTTTACACAACAAAATATTTTCAAATCACTCCTCAGAAATTGTGTGATGTTTCCTCAATACACACCGGATTCACAGTAATAGGATTTTCGTCATCCTTAACGCGTTAAGGGCTAATATGTCGGTAGCATTCCATATTGTTTACATGCTAAATTTTAAAGGATTTCTCCACAATGATGCCTTTTCGTTCGAAACCATGATTTTCTTTTTAAGGCAAATAATCTCTCAGTTATCATCGCTTTAAAAAAAAAAAAAAAAGGAAGAAAAGATCGTAACATAAAGACGCTGTTTAATACTCTAATACTGTCGAAAATAAAAAGAGCTGGTTCAGAGAGGAGTTTAATCCAAGACTATATAAACAAGTTATAGATTCAGGTAGGTTTCCCTCGAGGACGCAAGCCAGTACTCACTATAGTGTACTTCTAAGAATTCAAAACCAAGAAAACGAATGTCGAATGATCAGAAATCAAACATTGGACAGGAATGGTGGATCTTTGTATACCTGTTCTATCATCGAAACACACAGTCTTTTCCTTGTTAAACGTTGTCCACCATGTTTTCCTATGGTACATACGTCGATCAGTTTTTAAAGAAGTTTGCAGAAGCCGTTCTTGATTCGCTTTTATCGTCACAATTACTAACTAGATACTAGACAGCCAGTGCAGTCTTTGGATTATCTGAGAACGCTTACCAGTACGACAGAATTTTTTCACAAGTGCCAACATAACAGTTTTGCTGGATTGGTAAGTTTTGAAATCGCTCACGAAATTCATTTCTCTGTACGAGTGAAAATAATATTAAAATAAAAACTTTCTCCTGGTTACTACAATCATTATAACCTCTATTAAGCTTCGCCATACTAAACATATTATTAACTTTCCACGACAATGATCACCTGGCGCGCATGCCTGTCACGTGATTGACACTTTGTAGCGTTTGTTTCGGCGCATACCGTATGTCCTAGTTAACAGCTTTGTGTTTGCTACATCTGTAACAGAGAATCTAGGATTAGCTTGATTTTATTTATAATCCTGCGATGAGATGCATAAAACAACATAAACCGTTTAGCCCAATGATGGTGATGGTGATGCGAGACATTTTTGAGAAAGAGAATTTTTTACTAATATTTAATAAAGCTTTCTTTTATACATTTTCAAGTGAGAACAATTCAAAAACTATCGTTTATTACTTTAAGGATAAAAACTTTTATTTCTAATTTTTACCATGTTTTGTTTATTTTTATAAAGAATTGTAATTATAAAATATTTATGAAAATAATTTTTTCTTCTTGAATTCATTAAAGTCTATATATAGGCCTATGTATTAAGTTTGTTAAAAAACTTCTCGTTTTTAGTAATCAAGCCCTTTGTAGTTTTACTAATGCTTATTGTGAATTTATTATATTATAATGTTGAGAGTTTCTTCTTCCTTTAATACAAAAAAATCCACATATTTATATATACAGTACTACAAAACAATATTTTAATAACTGTTCACTTAATATTCCTGTTCCGTAGGCCATAGTAGATGAGAATATAAAATGAAGTGTAACTTTAATGTGGCATTCTCTCTAAGTACTGCAAAATCACAGTTTGGTGTTAATAATAAATAGGAATACTCAACTACAGTAGGGAGAAATCTTCTTTATTTCCTTGTGAAACATACAATTAATAAAGTTTAGGTATTGACTGACTTCCTTTCTAGAAAGACGTATTATTTATTATAAACTAGGCTATAAATCATGGACATATTTGTGCATAAATACATGATAATACTCAAAGTGTTTATAATTGGGTGTGGTTGGAATTTGTTGCTGGGTGGGAATGGGGAAATAAGTTTACAAGGTGGGTGGGGGTTAGAGGGACAACTCTACCGTAACTAATCATTATCCAGTATTACCAACCTAATAACACTTCAATGTAACGATGTAATTTTAGAAAATGTTTTAGAGTTGAGGGCCCATTTTTTGTTTACATTTTAATTTACTAGTTAAGTTAATTTGGAAACAACGTGGGTGTAAAAGTGTAACCTCTATGTTCTGCCAATCAGCGTGTAATCCAGACCGACTAACGGTCCTGTTGAATATGAGGGTCCACATAATGTTTACATGAGGTTTATGCGGGTGGAACTTCACGTTATTAGTCCGTGTCTAAAGCAGAGTACATAACAAGCGAAGCGAATGAGAAACGTATTATATTGATGCCTCTGGTTTTGATAACCATTAAGAATATGCGTGGAAAATTCCAAGAATACAAAGCCCGTCCAACCTTCGGCATCTTGCCAGTGTATACGCTACAATTAATAGGTCATTGTCGGGTCTTTGTTGTTAACATAAGTAAATAATTTATTGAGGCTAAAGGAAAAGTTTTCTTCGTTCTTGCTTCTGTTTCCGTCAGATTTTATTAGTTTTTGGCATTCACAATATTTATTATTTTGTAGTTTATAAAACGCGTCAATGTAAATTTCCATGTTGGAGGTCAATGAGGATATATATCATACTGAGACTGCTCATTTAATATATATATTAATTTTACTACTAGAGCGTAATTTAACTGTCTCACATTTTGAAAGTAGTATAACAGTTTCGTTATAACAATGGCAGTAAAATTGACCTTGAATTTTCATAAAATCATCCTTGAGACTTCCTTGGTACCTCAAGTTTAGTATGTGGCTTTTAATAACTCAAATAAGGGAAGCTATTTGACCAAAACACAAAGTTTCTATGTTGATTGGTTTTTGATCATATTTAGCTAAGAAAGATCTAAAAACTTATCTTCCAAAAAAAATATTGTTTCTTCACTAGTCGGTTTTTACGGACGGAGTCTTAAAAAATGGAATATCTCGAAGCAGGCACCAGCTATTTCGATTAAATTTTGGTGAAATACGAAGGGTTATGTCAAACCAAAGTGCCTAGCGGTAGGTAAAATATAATTTGTTTTGCTATATACTAATTACTCTGAAATATATATTGTTTTATGTAGTTTAATACAAATGCCCCCCCCCCCCCAATCGTTATATAGATTAGGAAACACAGAAGTTAACAATACTAGCTTCCTCTTTCATAAGTTTTATGATGTTTACAATACCTTGGAATTAATTGTTCATTTAAAAAAAAAATTAACATGATTGCGTGATTAAGCATTGTTTTTCCAACGCTTAGGTTGAGTGCCGCCATGTGTTTATATATTTAGAGGAAGTTAAATTTCAGATATTTTCTTGAATAGTTGAAGATTAGAATCAGATATAAAAAAAGAAAGTGCCACTGAATTAGCATTAAAAAAAAAAACAATCATTTGTCATGCAACCATGTCATTATTTAATATAAATTGTGGAAAAAATTGGATAATTTTCCCAACTCCCCCCCCATCTCCAAAATAAAAACGAAAGAAAACTAATAGTCACCAGTGTAATTTCGGCAGTTCTCAATAACATGGTCTTGGAAAACAATATATTGTTTTAAATAAGAGGCTAAACCTGCAATAAACACGTCCCCATAGTGAGTTGTATGTGATTACAATTGAGCTTTTAATAACGGCGGTCAAGGGTCCTGAACTGTAATATTGTTTTACTTGTAATTTGGTTACGGTTTTGGGTTCATTAATTTTAACATATCACTAAAATTTGAACGATATATATGACAATTAAGTGTTTTATGGGCGATTTTGTTGTTTTTTTACCGATAACACACGAACTGGCATTTTTTTGATAGATTACACCCAATTCGTTTTGTTTGGGTTGTTAGATTCCTCGCTTGAGCTAAATTTTATCAAAATAGAGTTAATTTTTGGAAAAATCGTAAATTTGTGATTTTTTCAAGCTATTGATAAAATGTCTCGAGAATGGCCCAAAATGTCTACATACCAAATTTGATTAAAATCGGTCCACGAGTTTGGATTTTATTTTTTTTCTTATAGGCTCTACTACGTATGTAGGAAAGTTTAAATTGACTAAGGTGGTAAACATTATAAAACTTATTACTTTAGCTCAGGTGTAAACTTCATTTGGTCCCAAATAAATATGACAACAATTTTGGACAAACTTAAGTGTAAGTACAATTTGTAGCCATCCAATATATTATTTTATTATCTCTACTCTTCGTCCTCTTTTTGGGAGCTACGTAATTCTATTTGTCATAAACTAAGTTTGAAATTTTAGGAAGTTTGTAAAGTTGTTTAAATAAAATATTTATCAAATGACATGGTTTCTCCCTATCATTTCATTAGGCTAATGAATAGTGTCCATTCATTCCATTACGTAAAATGTTGGAGCTTAGGCCTATATATATATAATTTTAGTAGTATATTGTATACTGTATTTTATTTTTATGGTTTATTTATTTTTACACAATTTGTACCTATTTACCTTAATGTAAACTAGTGTAGGTAGTTCACTCTATTTTGCTTAGTCTGTGTTATTGTATTGGATGATCCACTTGTAAAGACTTTCTTTCTTTATTGCTACCAAAATTAGTTAAATGGAGTGTTATAACGTGTCCAACCATAGACCAAACAACGACTCAGTTTTGTGGAAGTACTTATTAATTAACGTATTACATAAAACAAACATTAATTGCTTAAGTTAACGAGGCTTATTATTTCCGCTTTGTGCAACGGCCTACTTCTTAGATCTCTTGAATGAATGTAAAATGTAAGTTTAATTTTATTGGTGTTTAAGTTTGATTGTCTTCTAGTGACTCATAGCAATAACTGCCAGGACTGTGTTAGTCATGTAGCTCATTTATTACCTAAAGCCGCTTTAGTTTTAGTGAAAAATTAATAGACTATACATTCCTCTTCAGATAATAGAGTCGTGTAGATAATTAGGGCCTAAACCATGCATTGCTGATTAATTAGGCAATAGAGGTTTTCTAATTAAGCAAAATCGCAGGTTCCTCTCAGTACTAAATGCTTATCAACAAAACATCTAGTCGTTTCTACTACTCTTTAAGACCGTATAATTGTTGCAGTTATTTTACCAAAATGTAGATTACTGTATATACAAACCTAATTTTCCAAAGTTTGGATTTTTATTCCAATTATTAACTAAAATAGAGGGAGGACCTGACACTTTTGATCGAGCACATTGAATATATAAAGTCATCATTTTCATTTCTTAGATTTGTATCCATTTAAATACATTTCTTATGAGAAAAAGGGTCTCTTCCTCACTAAGTTTTTGTAATATTTTTAAAAGATTTTTGCGGAGTTTGAAAAGTTTTAAAATTACGGTGCGTAGTTCACAACTTATCTTCATAAATAAAGAGATTAGTGAAACGACGCGACGTGAATGAATACGTAAGAAAAGCGCACAGCCCGCCAGGTTGATGTTGGACGAGGGTTAAAACCCTTGAGGAAACAAAATGTGACAGGCGAAAAAAGCTCACAACACCGAGAACTACAAGCCTTGGTGTTGACTACAAAGATTTGACGCAACAACCTAACTTGACCCGACCTAAACTGAAGTTGCTATTGTTATTTATGTAGGCTTATATTATTTAAATTTTAAAACTGCTGTAAATATTGGTTATAAGTCGTAAGTTTTATATAAACAATAAGAATTGATTTGTTGCTTAATTCAAATCCTTCTAGTCAACACCGAGGCGGGGGTTCTCGGTGTTCTTCGCTTTTTTCGCCTGTAAATTTTTGATTCCTCAAGGGTTGACCCTTGTCTCATCCTCGTTAAACATCAACCTGGCGGGCTGTGCGCTTTTTTCCCCACGACACCGACGTGAATGTACGGTGTTAGGATACACCACGTCATCCTCTCCAATTAGTTTTGTCTTGGATAGAACTTGAAGTAGTATAAATATTCTTCATTTTTATTTCGAAATTTTCTCTCAAGGAAAAAAGAAAGATAAAATGAAAAGCCTGAACATATGTTAATATTTTGCTATGCAATTGCCATGTTTAAAAAATGAATCATAATGTAGTAAAAAGAGATTAAATAAGAATACTTTAAAGTGTGAAAATAAACTGTGGAAAGTTGCTTTACATACGATAAGGCCTAAATCACACGGGGAGGTTTGTGTCAGGTGCACTACCACACTACAAATACTGTTCAAAACGCGGCGAAACTCGAGGCGGCCGCCGCCACTACGTCGACTATACACGATTCTGACGATACATTTTCCAGTTAGAAATTCTTTAATATCTATCTTTTAGTAAATTATTGAATACAGTCAGAGGTCTCGATGAAAGATATTATTAAACTATATTACTAGGCTTATATGATAATTTATAGACAAACAAAAAACAAAATTGCATAGTAAAACCAAATCTATTGTTAGGCCTATATAATGAATAACTTATGTTTATTCTAATTACTCAATATATAATTTTTTAACTTGTTCTATTTTATCGACTGTCGTGCAGCTCGTTTATTGGGGGTGAGTTTACATGCTGAACGCAACACTAACGAAGATGGGTCGTATTCCACAGCAACGCCACTCGATTTTTCTTTGTTTTTTAATGGCGAAAAAGCTGTCAGTTATAAAACTAAGACTCCTAGCCCTCGAATACTCTAATAGCCTCAGGATCGGAACATAACAAGAGTTGGTCAAGAGGATGGGATCTAACCTAACCCAAGGTGTTAGGTCTCTCGGGATTTCTACATTCATACTGACTATATAGCGATCTTTGAGGACAAGGCCGATTCGACACAAACCGCCTTCGTATTTTTAACTGTCTTTGATTTGAAGGGCTAAAAATTGACCATGTTATGTGACGCTGAAACACAAGATTTTTATCCGTTTTAATTGTTTAAATACGTCGCATGCTTACAACCAAAATTTAAAAATAGATCACTTCGTGAATAATAATATTATTTTGTTCTAATGACAATTCAACATTAATTACTGTTATTATTAAAAACATTTATGTTTCTTTTTATTTTGAATTGATAGGTGTAAATATAGTTAAAAGCACGGGATTTCTACAAATATTTGTATTTTACTATAAAATTACATATTTATTTTTATCTGCATTAAAAATAAAAATCGTTTTACAATGTTGCAATGTGTACTTATTTATTTTTAAAATTTGGTAAAGTATTATGATTTAAACAATTGCAATCTTGGCATTGATACTTTATATATTTATTGAAGTTACAAAAAATCGGAACTTTTACAAATAATTGTAAAGTAAATAACTGTCCGTTATAAAACATAAAGCAGCAATGGTTTTTATATAGTTAAGTATAATACAAACATATGAAGCATTTTTAAAATTAAACACATGAATCATAGAATATAGGTCATTAAAATCATTTTTTCGTTATTTTTTAAAAATTGGAGCTTTTTCCAGTTTTTGTTAAATAACTGTAAAAATAATATTTGCTCAACATCTCAAAACATGTTTTTGAATGCTTGTAAATGTATCGTTAGTTGTACATCTAAACATATAAAAACCAACTAACTTTTGTTATTACTGTATAACATAGGGTTACCGTTACAATACAATTATAAATATGCAGTGTCACTGAGAGAAGTGTACAGTTATATTGTTTTAAATAATTTTGTACATTTCAATATTTTGTTTCAGGTAAGATTTATTCAAGCTATGAAGAGTTACTTGAATGTATTTTAATGTGCAGTATATGCATTTTACAACTCCCTTTTGTACTTGGTAAAACCAAGGACTCTTATAATTTCAAGCGGTTGTCTGTAAGTCGCAACTAGTCTACGCACACAAGACGATAAATCCTATACATTTCAAACTTTGCATTTATATTCTTTGTATTGTCTCACACAAAGGAAAAATATACCGGTAGTAAAAAAAGACCTTGGGGTAGTTATAAACTATCGAGTTGGATATATATATATATATATATTTATATATATATATATAAATATATATATATTTAATGTTTGTATGCAAAGACAAATTTTAAGAAATCTCCAATAATTGGTAGAAACATTTTTTTAATTTATTACTACAACTTTGGATGATTTTGAAATATCAGCTTCAAAACGCATTTTCCATGTAGACGTACCAATATCATTGACAGTTTTAATTTGTGTTTTCTGCAAATAATGATAGTTTGGTTGTTTATGAAGAAATTCTCGGATATTACATCAGTTTACCTTTCGGTAAGAAAGTGGTATTGTAGATTGTTGAATGGGCTATTTTCTTGTTAGTATTTCGCTCCCTGTCAACAGTATATTATTACCATTAAAAAAAAAAAAAAAAAAAAAATACATGTAATGGAATTCTATTATAAATTTATTTACAATTTTTTATAAAGGTCAACAAATATTATTAAGTAGACCTACTAAAACAAAACTCCAGAAAATAGCAAATGTAACTTACTCGTAATTCTAAAAACTAAACTCTTATAGTATAAATTAAACTTAAAATTGTATAAAAACTGAAAACAAAAAGGAAGAAACATCAAAATTGTTTTGCTTCAAAAAGGACTCTGTTGCAAATATTCTGGTAGAAATTCTGTATTGGAATTGCTTTGGAGCATAAACATCAAGTATCCGCAATAATTACAAAACAAATACTTCTATCCAAATTCAGAATTGAATGACTATATACTGTGCTTAGGGGAAATTTGGTTTATCATAACTATTCCAAAAAAGTTTCTGAATTTTCATCCAAATACAGAATTGAATTAATACATACTTGTGCTTAGTGGAAATATTATTTTGTCAAGAGTATTGAAAGACGTTTCTGAATTTTCATACAAAAGTAACCAATTTATAACTTAAAATTAGATGATTTAAGATGGATAACGAATTAATATCTACTGGAATACAGTTGAATATCTTAGGTACTATAAAAATACAAAACCTTAAAAATCTTCGATGGATATTCTTTAGAATTGTATGTTTGTTGTATACTCTTGGTCTTCCACTATATTCATTCTGTTCGTCTTTATATACAATATTTTTAAGTTTACTTCTTCCATTCTTTTGAACGTATGAATGATTTATTCTTATTTTAGTGGTTTTATTGTATGTGGGTTTGGTTTTCACATTATGTTATAACGTATGAGTGATTATTTGTTTTTTTAGTGGTTTTATGTGATGTGGATTTTCTTTTTCCATTCTTTTGTAACATATGAATGATTTATTGTATTTTTAGTGGTTTTATTGTATGTAGGTATTTGGCTTCCCCGTGTTGAAGTCTTGTATTATGCTTTTTTTTCACAATCATTTCTTCAGTTACGTTCCAATATTAATTCCATCAGTTCCAAAGCCCAGATTTTGATTTTTCTTTTTAATGCATGTTCCTCTTAATCCTAGGTCATAAACTCGTTTTTTAGTTTTTGTAAAAGATAGCCATAAGATATTTATACATTCAGAATTTCATCCCACCTAAAATGTCCATTAGATCAAAAAATTTCTTTTTTCTCTCGTAAATACACATTTTAGTTTAACTGCGTTTACATTTTACACCTATTGTAGCCTAATTCAAGAACTACTTTATGCTCTAATAATTTAATATATAGTAAATGTTTAAATATTACTATATTATCCATAAACCAATGTTTATTTGAAAAGAATGTAAACACGCCTACTTATAGAGATAAGATATGTTGAGAGGAAGACTTCACTTGTTATCACTAGCTCTCTTCCACATCCTTGAACGTAGATTTTAAATTTACATTGTGACGAACAAAAAGTATCATGTATTTTCAGATTATATATGTACAAACGTACACTTGTATTTGAACAAATAATGTATATAAAACGAACACATAAATTTTGATCAATATGGGTAGAGCAAATTGAAAAAAAAAATTCGTCTGTTATAAACAACTCCATGGCTGATTTGTTGGTTCATTACCCATAATTTCTATACCGACATTTTTGTAGTGATGGCGACTAAAACATTTTTTCGGGTTTATATATTTTAGTAAAATTTGATCAAAACAGTTAAAGCTAATTTGAGAAAATCGAAATTGTGTGTGTGCGTGCGTGTGTGTGTGTGTGTGTGTGTGTGTCAAAGTATGCTTACGTACTATATAGAATCAATATCGTTCCACTCGTTTGGGTTGTACAAAACTGCACAGATAGAAATATATCATTCAAAAAAACTATTTTTTGGGGTGCATGCGCCTGTTATTCGCTACAACTCAATATAGTTTTGTAACCTATCACATAACTTTTCTATACAGTTTCAATTAAGTGAGAGTTACATTGAAATCAAGAAAATGGCTAAATATAAGAAGTTCATATTTATAGAATCATAGTATCTTTTAGTTCTGCTAGAATTTAGTTAACATTTTAAATGGTAATAGAGTCGTGTGGATGACCTGATTTTACTGTTTTTATCTGAGTTAAATACGAAATCACTAAATAATTGATTTTTTATAAAATTCTGAACTATAGGTTACAACATTAGATAGGCCGTAGACTTCACATTCCACAAATATTGGAGTAGAAACAAACATAGTTTTGTACATTTTAACCTACTTTCATCTATGAACTGTTAGTTGAAATTGAATATTTAGCCTTAAGCAAAATATTGTCTTAACTAGGAAACTTTCTTGTAAATTTCTGCAACATTATCAATAGACTATACAAGTAATAGTAAGAATTAAAATTTGTTGTTTTTCTGCGTACGAATTCAAGTTGAAAATACAAACATAATGCAGGCGCTGAATTTATTTTACTTTTAATATATGATAAACTAGTTTGTTCTCGGTATCCTTATATACAGACCGTCGTACTGCATAAAATTAGCTGTGCAAGATTTACTGATAAGAAGAAATTTCCAAAAACGGTATCAAAATGCCGCTTTTTGAAATTTGTTTATTTAAAAATTTGAATAGCAGGATGTAAAAAAGACAATAGAAAACAAATATAAGTTATAAAAATGTTGGTTGTTTATGAAGAAAAGGTTTTTATTATGAAAGGAAAAAGATTTTTCTTGTGTTTAAAATTGTAATCTAACTCGCAAGTTGGTCCATTTGGTTTCTAATAAAAGTCAAATTTCTGTAATTTGTATTTGTTTTCTATGGACTTTATTTTCTCTTCTTATTCAAAGGTTTTGGATGTGTCGCAAAACAAAAACAAAGTTATTTTACTACAATCCAAAAAGTGTGTATTTTCGATTCCTATTTTGTTATTGTATTTTAAACGAAATAGGTTGTTGGACCTATTTATTTTATTCAATTTTCTAGATTATATACAAATATAGAATTATCAAATTTGTTCCTTAATTTAGATCCTAAGATGTTGGCTATAGCTTCATTTCACACTCTTCTAGCAGAAATAAAGGCGAAATATTTTGCTAGGTGTAAATCTAAATCGAAACGGGATTTAATATGAAGCTATCGTCTTATTTTTACACATAGAATCAGTTACTAATATACTGCCGTGCAATTTTAAAACACCCTGTATTTTGTAACATAACATAATTTGTATTCAAATAAAATAAATAAAACACATAACTTATATATATAAAATTCGTATATATTCTAATTTTTCTAATTCATATTTGTTCTAATAATTACACTTAAAAGATTTAAAGAAATATCTAAAAATTGCATAAATGTTGTTTTAATTTATTTTAACTTATCTATTTATACAAACCAGGTTGTGCTTATAAAGTTCATTGACATAGGACAAAATTTAGGACCGCTCTGATAAGCATGTGAACTCATGACTCTCAACTTTGCAATGAGAGCGACTGCAATAACTATAATTCTAAAGAAAATTCTATAAAGCCAGTAGTGTTTGCGTGCATTGTGGCTCCGTTTCCACTTAATCCTTGATCACGTCATAATGAGGTCTTCAATTACTCGGTTCATGTGGGCGATGAACTAATTCCCGTCTCAGTCGCTATAGGCGAGCTTTTAACGCGTTACGACAAGATAAACAAAAGAAATAAACGACTAACAACACAACTACGACAGATGGTTCATATCCTGACTATATCATCTTGTTTAAGGCCATTAGTAAAATTTGAAAAATATCGGGAAATAAATAGGACAAGGATGTTAACCAGACGTTGCATTCAACTATTTCGAGCTTTAGTTCTCTGTAATGAGTACTGTTGATAATTTATTACAACCGTTGTACGTAAAGGCTTTTAGAATTGCCGAAATACATCTTCTTTACTCTAATTATATTACTTATTTGTGAGCAACGTTTAGGTTTGTAGTGGCTTAATTAAAGTTTCAATAAAGCAATTATCCTAAAGCACCACATTAGTCTAACTCGAATGTGTTGCGCAGGAAATATTATCCAATACTCAGTTCGATTCTTTGGCTGTGTTTCTTGCCCATAATAAATCGCAAAAGTACGATTTTTATTCTAAAATTTACGATTAGGTTTGTTTTAGGTGTCTAAATGTAAATTATAAGAGTAGGTGTTTTTTTCATTTAGTTTTTTGATCAGTGCGAGTAAACTTTTTTTAAATTTACTAACATTTTTTGATCAACTCTCTCTATACACTGTAATTCGCGGAGATACTTCAGGGGGTGGTTATTTGGGTAAAAATTTAAGTAAAACGTTCCTATAAACATATGTCCGGAAACGCTTCTTTTATCAGCTATCTTAATATATATAATTTATATCTCTAGAATGTTAAACTTTTGCACGCTAAATAGGTCATCAATGTAAAGACCTAGTTTGAACAAAATAATCAACATTAAATTATTATAAAAACGTCAAGAGTAAATTTTTCTATCCAGTTGAATTTCCTATGGAAATTAACTGCCAAAACTATCGAACAAAGGGTAAAAGTAAAATAGCGTCCCATTAGTTTGATGCATCTTAAAATATCGGCCGTTCAAATGGTTTGCTACCAACTTTCATTGCAGAAACAAATGAGATAAAAAATTACTGTTTTTGAGTTATTTTCATTAATTTTTTAATGACGCCATTTTGAAACGGATTATTGAAACAAATTTATTATTTTTTCAAAGTAGGTCTTTATATTGATGCGTATCTTGAAAAATTTCAACTCAATCGGTTAAGACGTTATAGAGATATACATTTAGTAAAAAACAATCTGGCGGAGCTGGAAAGAAGGGTTTCCGGACATATGTTTACAAGAACTTTTTTCTTTATTTTGACCCATATAACCACCCTCTGAAGTATCTCCGCGCATTACAGAAACATTCTGTATATAAAACACTACGTCTGTCTGTTTATAAACCTATAACTTGAGAACCGCTAATCCGATTTGCGTACGGTTGTCTTTTCTATGTCGATACGATATATGTTCAAATTTTAGTCTTAGTTTAATTCCAATCAATTCAGTAGTTCTTAAGTTATGGTAATATTTGTCTTTATGGATAATACGAATACATATACAGGATGTAACGAAATAGGTGGACTGGCTATTCATTTTCGTATTATATACTCGTACATCAAAACCAATAAAAAATGTCAAAAAACATATAGTCGAATTCCTCTTCATTTTTCGTCCATCCGCCATTTTGTTTTTGTTTAGAAAAAAAACATAACTGCAGAAATACTAAAGATATTGGGTTCAAATTTAATATAAGTATTTTGTATATTACTTTTCACAAGTCTACTAAACACCAAGACTTTATTTTAATAATTTTCAAAAGTATTAAAATAAAGTCTTGGTGTTTGGTACACTTGGTCTACTTGGCATACAAACTACTTATACTAAATTTGAACTCAATATCTTTACTATTTCTGCAGTTATAATGTTTATAAAAAAACAAAAACAAAATGGATAGACGGAAAATGAAGAGGAATTTGTCTATATGTTATTTGACATTTTTTATTGATTTTGATGTATATAATCCAAAAATGAATATCCAGTTTACCTTTTTCGTTACACCCTGTAAATTGCCAGAGACAAAGTTGATGAGATTTGGAACAGAAAATCTGATTGTAATAGACGCAGTAGGTCCCGAGCTATAATAACCATTATTTGTTGTTTGAAATTAGGAAATGTAGATTTTTCAACATATTTTATGCATTTTATTCAAATTTTCAGCATTAACATATGTTTTATGAAAGAGAGTTGATAATGATTTAAAACCTAATTAGAACTTTTTTCTCTCTAATCAGTGTATTAGTTGCCAAGTAAAGTATAATCGATTAAGTAAAGCAACTGTAAATTATGTAACCAAGCTAGTGATAAAAAGGAAAATCATATTTTATAGTAGCCTATATTTTTGACATTTTATCCAACATACATTTTGTTAATGACAAAGTTTGTAGAAATTTAAAAATATCATTTAGAATTTTTATAGGTTTCAATGTTATAGGCGATTTTAGTTTAAACATCGGGCGGTTTCCGGGATATGCGCACAAATCCCGATTTCCTCGCCCGAAACGTCGCCCGATGGTTAGTATATAAAATAAGACGATCGGGAAATATAGTCTACACAGGAATGGCTGTAACGAGAGTAGGTAGTATGTTAGGTTATATCGGAGTTTCAATACTTGAGCCCCCTGTAGGTCTAGTTGCTATCGCCCTTTCTTGGATTCTGAGAAGTTCCAGAGTTAAGTCGAGAACTGGGAATGGTAGAGAATTACGGCGATAGGAACTCGATGTCCTGACCGTACTTCCGACTGAAGAACTGTTTACCGCGCCTTGAATGACGGTTTATAATTTTATGAGACTCGTATTTTTCGAGGTAGTTAAAAATTAAATTTTTCTTCCAAAAACCAGTTGGTCAATTGTATCATTATTGTTTCACTTTTCAACAATTAGGGTTATTATTGTTATTTAGGTATATTGTAATTTCACATCTTGAATCTATAAACACAAAATCAAATATTTTTACCACGTTTTTATTAGTTCGGTTTCCGTCATATCTGTCTGTCTGTCCGGGTGGAATTTCGCAATCGAGTTTAAACTAACTTTCCGATAAGCTAGACCTGAAATTTTTAACAGAGGTCAGAATTGGATGACAATACAATATTCAGTTGGTTTCTTGTTTCTACTATGTTTAAACAATAGTTGTTTAAATAAATAAAAATCGGCCAATGAGATGTTTTTCGTATGAGTCTCATCAATATATACAAAACCGATTGAAATCTTTCACCCGGACATAAAACTAAAAAAACAGAAAATAATAAATCAAATAATTTTTTTTTAACATACCACGTTTTTGAAACGGACTAAAAAGTATAAAATAATTTTTCATGACCCTTCCACAATTTTGAGGGAGGATTGTTAATGGCTATGGATATATTGGAATACTTGGAGAGAAAAGCGTGGGGCGCAGGCAATCTATGATAGTTAAGGAGGAGTAAATAAATTAAATTACAGTGAATCTCATTTCCGATTCACTGAAATTAGCTGTGAATTCATCCGGATTGTCTACTTGTATTATTTACTGGCTGCGCCCCACTTTTTTCTCTTCAAGTATTCCAAATATATCCATAACCACTAACAATCCTCCCTCAAAATTGTAGAAGGGTCATGAAAAATTATTTTATACTTTTTAGTCCGTTTTAAAAACGTGGTATGTTAATTTTTTTTATTTGATTTATTATTTTTATTTAAAGAGTTACTATCTTACAAAAGTGATTCAAAATAAATTGTTACCGTTATAATACATTATAACAAGTTACTGTAATCATTATTATGCTTTGTATTAAACTATTCATACTTTTCGACTAATCCTTACCCTTACTTAACATATACATATATTTCTTGGCACCTGCAAGGTGTTTGTACACGTGAAACATATCAGCACACATGACTTGAGAGAAGCAGGTTTTGTTTGCATATTTAAAGTCAAGGTAATTAGCATGGTTAGCAGTGAGGTATTACGTAAGTGATAACATTATTATTATTATTATTTTGAACTAATTTACTCGTTAAGTAATATTATACACAATCAAAAAATAAACAGTCCTTACTTCTCGGTTCATTATTTCCTTACAATGAACTTTTAAATTTTTGTTACACCCATTTTCCCACATCAGTTTAAGATGAATAATACAGTATCAACATGTCTGTACTAATTCATTACAAATTTTTATAATTGGTGATATCGGATACAAGATTCTATTTAAGATTTTTCCCCCAATTTTACTTCCCTTTTCTTGTTCTACAAGTTTTTCTTTCATTTTTATTTTTAAAGTCATTATAACGAAAATTCGTATTAACTTTTGAATGAAATGTAGGGCCTAAATTAATAATTTATAACTACTTTTAGTGATATTGAGATGTTATTTTAAAACTGTACTTAATCTATTTAGTGTAAAAGGTTAAATATTATGATAACCTGTTATTACACAATAGACATTAAATGCTTGTACCTTGTAATCCTATTAACAGATGAGAAGGAACGTTGGCGTCTTCTTGTTTGTGTATTGGCTCGTTTACTGACCTTGACCTAAGTATTAATATTTGTAGGTAGACTACAAGAAGTAATTGTGTGATTTACCGTTAAAATTAAATTGCCGAAAAAAACTACTTAATAAACGATTAACATCTAGCTAAAAAAAAATCATAAAAAATTTTGTTATTAAAGGAAAATTTAATATACATTCATTTTTGTATATTTGCTTGCGGCTGTGTGATAAAGAATAAAAAACCAGACGTAAACCATATTTGCATGTACTTTGGAAAAGTTTAAAAACATCAGTCCAAATGGTTACAAAATTAGAATTTTTGGAAGTGGTAAAATATTTTTGAGCTCGGTTTTCATAAAGTTTGTATAGTAAAAAGACGTCGTAATTTGATATCCCCCCCCAATTTATTTGAAGGAGGGTTTAAAATATTTCAAAAATTAGTGTTTTTGGACTTGTAATAAAGAGTATTTGAAAATTATAACTGGAAAAATGTGTGGGTAAATTGGGTGGAGGACGGACAAAAAGCTTGTGTACAAAACTCGTCCGGTGTTTTACGGTTAAAATGATGTAAAATTTCTACAAAATCGGTGGGCATAGTATCAGAGCTGGGCGTTTTTCATTAGGGAGCTAATAATTGCTAGAATTTCTACATTATAATTTTGCCAATAGAATTTCTGCAAGATAAACAATGTTGTTGATCAAAACTTAAAACATCACATAATGTTCTCCGCCTTAGTTCGTTCCAATTACTGTTAATTTAATGTAATTTCTTTTACATAACGTTATGATTGGTGCATTTCACAATTATAACGACCTTGTTACATGGTTTGCAATACGATCTCTTAAGAACGCGATATTGTATGCACTGGCGTTTGTGTAACAATAGCAAGCTGTAATGGTAGTGACTCATAGTGACTGTAATTTAGAATATGTAAATGATTGTTTGGCACATTGTCAGGTCTGGCTTTGCTATGAATAGGACACATTCTGACGTTATAAACTATTAGACATAGTTCAACCAACTTATAAACACACAAATATATAGGGTATAGTTAACAGATTGACCTGTAATATTACTTGATATATATGTTAACAAAACAAACAACCAAAAAAAGTGTGAGCATTTTAGATCAATCTTTTCCTTTAAAATACCGATTTTACTACAATTATTCTTTATGTTTATTTTCTGAAACATCTACAAATACAGTAAAGATCCCTAAAAAAATATCATGTTTTTTCCTGATTCTCATCTCAATATTTTTGATAGTTTTCTTTTACATTCTCATATAATAGTATGGAGATAGTTATGTGATGTTAAGTGTACGGATATATCAGTTTTGTGGCCCCCTAAGTCTAAGAAAGGGATATGTGCAGCCCAAACGTGTGGATAGATTGCAATTATAAGAAGGAAGAAAGTAGACATTGGCAGCCGTCATTTAACACTTGATTTCAGATTAAAATGTATGTTAATGATGAGTTTATGACACAAGTTTCGTAAGTTTAGATCTTATTAAAATATATAAATAATGTTTAAAACAATCTACAAAAACTAAGACTTAATTTTTACTGTTTTTACTAACAATTACAGAACTGACATTTTTGGCGACGAATAGTTTTGTTAGGTTAGTACTGTATTTCGATTGTAAATAGGTGTGTGAGAAACTTTGTGAATTGTTTTTACACTGTTTATTTGCATAGGATTCCTGTCTATAAGTATAGGCGCAGTATTTAGTATACAGTGTAATTTTATAATTTAATCTCTTATATAGCGATTTCTTTCTTTATTTCTCTTTTCTTTTTTATCAATGGGATTCATTTATTTTCATAGATTTTACTTCCTTTCCTAGCACTGTCTTGACTTTTGACATTACTAACACTGTCTTCACTTCTGTCATTAATAATAATGTGTGTTACTAGCACTGTTTTCACTTCTACCATTACTAACACTGTTTTCACTTCTACCATTACTATCACTGTCTTCACTTCTGTCATTAATAATAATGTGTGTTACTAGCACTGTTTTCACTTCTACCATTACTAACACTGTTTTCACTTCTACCATTACTATCACTGTCTTCACTTCTGTCATTAATAATAATGTGTGTTACTAGCACTGTTTTCACTTCTACCATTACCAGCACTGTTTTCACTTCTACCATTACTAACACTGTTTTCACTTCTACCATTACTAACACTGTCTTCACTCCTGCCATTACTAACACTGTCTTCACTTCTGCCATTACTAACACTGTCTTGACTTCTGACATTACTAATAATGTGTGTTACTAGCACTGTTTTCACTTCTGGCATTACTAACACTGTTTTCACTTCTGCCATTACTAACACTGTTTTCACTTCTATCATTACTAACACTGTTTTCACTTCTATCATTACTAGCACTGTCTTCACTTCTGCCATTACTAACACTGTCTTCACTTCTGACATTACTAATAATGTGTGTTACTAGCACTGTTTTCACTTCTGCCATTACTAACACTGTTTTCACTTCTGACATTACTAACACTGTTTTCACTTCTGCCATTACTAACACTGTTTTCACTTCTATCATTACTAACACTGTTTTCCCTTCTATCATTACTAGCACTGTCTTCACTTCTGCCATTACTAACACTGTCTTCACTTATGACATTACTAATAATGTGTGTTACTAGCACTGTTTTCACTTCTGCCATTACTAACACTGTTTTCACTTCTGACATTACTAGCACTGTTTTCACTTCTGCCATTACTAACACTGTTTTCACTTCTATCATTACTAACACTGTTTTCACTTCAGCCATTACTAACACTGTTTTCACTTCTGCCATTACTAACACTGTCTTCACTTCTGACATTACTAATAATGTGTGTTACTAGCACTGTTTTCACTTCTGCCATTACTAACAATGTTTTCACTTCTAACATTACTAACACTGTTTTCACTTCTGCCATTACTAACACTGTTTTCACTTCTGACATTACTAACACTGTTTTCACTTCTGCCATTACTAACACTGTTTTCACTTCTATCATTACTAACACTGTTTTCACTTCTATCATTACTAACACTGTTTTCACTTCTGCCATTACTAACACTGTTTTCACTTCTGCCATTACTAACACTGTTTTCACTTCTGACATTACTAACACTGTTTTCACTTTTGCCATTCCTAGCAGTGTCTTCACCTCATGCGGTATTAATAACATTGACATTTCTACACTCTCGTCCTTCCTAGGACTGTCTTCACTTCTGCCGTGTTACTTTAGCATTCACTTCTGCCGTGTTACTTTAGCATTCACTTCTGCCATTAGTAACACTTAATTTCTGTTCACGTGTTTCGGAATGAACTACATTTTCAAAAGTTATTTAAGTAATGCTTCAAAGTTATTTAAAGGAGTTCAATTGTAGTGAAATGAATCAGCAGAACGACGATGCTAGGAATGGCAAAAGAATGTATCCAAATCCATTATGTACGTCCTGGTAGAAATATAGAATATCATAGTTGGATTAATTAAACGTTATTTTTGAATGCTTGAAAATTTGTCAGAGATACCGAGTGAAAATATTTTGATCATTGCGTTTAAAACTATCTATTATGTTGTGATGACAGTTAGAGTTTGCGTAAATAAACCAAGACGACATATTTATTTTCTTCAAAAGGTAGAACTTTTATGTCAGTAATAATCATTTAAAACGATATTCATGGAATTAAAAAAAATCACCGTTCATGTTGGACAAAATTCTCGATAAAAAGTAGTGGAAAAAGGGGGGAGTACCTGGTAGATTACTGCAGATTTTGATCCGTACTGTGTAATATTGCTGAGATTACTCATGCTTGTCTAGTGAGTGAGGGGGTCAGTGGGCCATAGCCATAACAAGTCCTTCCCACCGGTATAACATAAAGCTCAAGACATCTGATATATTCACACACTACTGATTGATCTGCATACAATAGCAGGAAGGGGATCCAATAACTAATCATCAATCAATACATGCTTCAGTCAACACTATGACTATGCAATTATCATGTTTTCCTGTTTGTTTTTCATTTTATAACTGTTGTAAAACTTTACTCAAAAATTAAAATTTTATTTGTAAACAAATTCACCTGTGTCCTTGTACAATAATAAATGTCATCTCTTTCTTCAACCTTGTTTTCTTTAAAGCAGCATTTGAGATAAAAGTAATTTTGAAAAAACAACTTTATAGGATTTCTTCCGAAGGCGAATTAAAAGGAGGGCGGGCCATACATCTGTCCTGTTTGAATTATTCATCTAAGGTTTATATGACTTGATAAACTAAACATCTTTTAGGTCAATGTTTATAGTAGTTTTAATAATTGTTGACCAAATTTTCTTTTAACATGTATAGTCTTAACATTTTCAAAAAATACAAATACTTCAAGTTAGAACTGTTTCCTTGCAGTTGTCAAAACAATCTTAAATTGTTGTAACAAGTGAATTAATTAACGTAGATTATCACATATAGCCGTATGAATACATAATACTAGAAGTGTAAGAAAATACTTAGTGTAATAATACAGAGTGTAAGAAAATACTTAGTGTAATAATACAGAGTGTAAGAAAAAATGTAAAGGTCGATGTTTATATCGGGTTCTTAATACCCATTTTAGATTTTATCGCTAATTTTTTTTTTTCTTCCACCACCGAAAATGTGGTAAAATGTTAAATGATTAAAACTACTGTCTCAAAGTTATGGCGGAAAAGATTATATTTAAAATTTACGAATAAAATCAGAACTGTTGAAAACATTTATGAAATTTAAGAAACGTATGCTGTTTATAATTCATAACAGAAAATATACGGGCTATCAAACTAAATTATACAATTGGAATCCACAAAAGTTGTGTAAAATAAATAGTATAACATTAATATTTTAATCCCAGAATATACCCTACTTACATGGATGTTATTATTACACCAGCTAAAAACAGAAACAACCTACGAAAGAATCAATTTGCATGAAATTACGAAAAGCAGTATAAATGACTGTAATAGTCCATACCAACTAAAAGTAGTTTTACAGTGAAGTCACCAAAAAGGGACACATAATTAAATTTGCTGACTACTTAGCTCATTAAAAATAAAAACAGGAATAACATAGGAAAACAAAACAACTTATTGGAAACTTAAAATATAATGTATTAAAGTTAATTGGAACAGCAGAAAATTGTCGTGAGTTGTATGAAACGCATAATTAAT
>OY740766.1:106003657-106161886 GCA_963513935.1 Aphrophora alni
ATAAGCCTAATTAATTGTAAGAAACAAAAGATGTCTGACAAAAGTGCTCGTCCTAACCTCAGTGGTGCAGGAACATTGCACACACCTATCTAACATTTATAGCCCAAACTGCTGAACCGATTCGTATAAGCCTAATTAATTGTAAGAAACAAAAGATGTCTGACAGAGGTGCCCGTCCTAACCTCAGTGGTGCAGGCACATTGCACACAATTATCTAACATTTATAACCCAAACTGCTGAACCGATTCGTGTAAGTCTATTTGTAAGAAGCAGAATAAGGACATGGTGATGTATAGTATTGATCAGTGAGGGCGACGAAGTGACGTAACAAGTAGCACGACCATATACATGTTTGTCAAAGTTGTCTATCCTAACCTCAATGGTGCAGGAACATTGTGTAACTTTCTGACATTACAGCCCAAATAGTTGAACCGATTCGTGTAAGTCTATTTGTAAGAAGCAGAATAAGGGCATGGTGGTGTATAGTATTGATCAGGGAAGTTATAGATTTCTAAGCAATTCATCACCCCGGCCGTCGTACTCGTATTGCATGTGATGTCAGCGTAACTAATTGGCGGAATTAGAGAAATGTCAAATTACCAGACAGGAACATTGTACCATGTTGGTGAGTGAAGCAGTTAATTGTATCACATATTGCAATACAAATATCGCATCTCAAAGTTGCATGGAGTTATAGATTTCCTTAGTGCTGCTAAACAATTCATCACCTCGGCCGTCGTACTCGTATTGCATGTGATGTCAGCGTAACTAATTGGCGGAATTAGAGAAATGTCAAATTACCAGACAGGAACATTGTACCATGTTGGTGAGTGAAGCAGTTAATTGTATCACATATTGCAATACAAATATCGCATCTCAAAGTTGCATGGAGTTATAGATTTCCTTAGTGCTGCTAAACAATTCATCACCCCGGCCGTCGTACTCGTATTGCATGTGATGTCAGCGTAACTAATTGGCGGAATTAGAGAAATGTCAAATTACCAGACAGGAACATTGTACCATGTTGGTGAGTGAAGCAGTTAATTGTATCACATATTGCAATACAAATATCGCATCTCAAAGTTGCATGGAGTTATAGATTTCCTTAGTGCTGCTAAACAATTCATCACCCCGGCCGTCGTACTCGTATTGCATGTGATGTCAAATTACCAGACAGGAACATTGTACTATGTTGGTGAGTGAAGCAGTTAATTGTATCACATATTGCAAATACAAATATCGCATCTCAAAGTTGCATGGAGTTATAGATTTCCTTAGTGCTGCTAAACAATTCATCACCCCGGCCGTCGTACTCGTATTGCATGTGATGTCAAATTACCAGACAGGAACATTGTACCATGTTGGTGAGTGAAGCAGTTAATTGTATCACATATTGCAATACAAATATCGCATCTCAAAGTTGCATGGAGTTATAGATTTCCTTAGTGCTGCTAAACAATTCATCACCCCGGCCGTCGTACTCGTATTGCATGTGATGTCAAATTACCAGACAGGAACATTGTACTATGTTGGTGAGTGAAGCAGTTAATTGTATCACATATTGCAATACAAATATCGCATCTCAAAGTTGCATGGAGTTATAGATTTCCTTAGTGCTGCTAAACAATTCATCACCCCGGCCGTCGTACTCGTATTGCATGTGATGTCAAATTACCAGACAGGAACATTGTACTATGTTGGTGAGTGAAGCAGTTAATTGTATCACATATTGCAATACAAATATCGCATCTCAAAGTTGCATGGAGTTATAGATTTCCTTAGTGCTGCTAAACAATTCATCACCTCGGCCGTCGTACTCGTATTGCATGTGATGTCAAATTACCAGACAGGAACATTGTACTATGTTGGTGAGTGAAGCAGTTAATTGTATCACATATTGCAATACAAATATCGCATCTCAAAGTTGCATGGAGTTATAGATTTCCTTAGTGCTGCTAAACAATTCATCACCTCGGCCGTCGTACTCGTATTGCATGTGATGTCAGCGTAACTAATTGGCGGAATTAGAGAAATGTCAAATTACCAGACAGGAACATTGTACTATGTTGGTGAGTGAAGCAGTTAATTGTATCACATATTTCAGTGTATTTAACATTTCAGTAAAAATTAGTTTGTTATAATGTAGCTCTGACATGTGTCATAATATATGATAAAAATATTTTTGTATTATAGCGAAGTTCGATTTTAAATATAGCCGGTTTCTTGGTAAAGCTGGAATTGGATGATGATGACTTCCAGAACACATTTTGCGTGTTCACTCAAATTCATAAACAGACTGAGAAATGTTGCAGAAAGTTTTATAATTTTAAACCAAACAAGATTCATTTAAATATTATAAAGTATCTACCTAACAACTCAAAGACAATTTATATGATATATAAACAAACAAAAAGGAAAATTATATAAAACCCGGTTAATTTGGTTACGCAACTTAAAATAAGATTTTTTTTTCTTTCTGTTACATGTCAGTTTATTTTGTTTTTAATAAATGGTGAACTTCTTCTGTATCTTGTATTTGTTTTTATTTACTTTATTTACATCAGTCAATTCAGAATTAATACAAATTAGCAGAACTCGCAAAAAATATTTGTTATATATAGACAACTGCCAAGAAATTGTATTCAGTTTTTTTTGTCGATAACACGATTATACTTTGACTTACAGAAAAAATAAACATTTTATTTGTCTCTTCTAAAATAAACGGTTTTCAAGATATTTTAACTGACCGTTCACTTTAAAATGAGTAAAGGAATCAGTTTGTTTATTACTAAATTACTAACGTCATAGCAATCTTGTGTTCAGTATTTATTCATTAATATTTCATTACAGCTGTTTCGGTATAACATATACCATCATCAGATGAAACAACACATTTACACAACACACTGATACACATTTCACAAAAATAAATAAACATAAAATGTTTGGTACTGCAGTACAAGTCGAAAATAAAGTTTAGATAGTTTAGATAATATAGCCACATCTTTCTAACGTGGTGGTCAACTGTTCACTGAGGGATTATATAATATATCTTGTTGACAGTCACTCATAATCCTTGACATTCTTATCTAATGTAGCAAGCGTATCATATAGACAGTTGGATGCAAAATTTAATTTATCATTTAATAAACTGTCCGGGTTGGTTTTGAATTGCTTATATATTTGGTACTCTTCTAGTACATCCATAGTTCTGCTTTTGTTTAAAATATTATCCACATATTGTGGATAATTGTGTTCGAAAACACAAATTGAAAACCTTAAGAAACCTAAAACCCTTGAACACATTACAAATTCCACCCAAAACAAAATTTGTGTCCATGAAATACAGCAGCTACCTTGAACACTCTATCCGTAACCTTTTCAGAGAAATTGGATATACAATAGCACACCGAACTTCTGGGAGCCTAAACCACATTTTTCATCCCAACACCAATATAGTTGCCAACGATCCATTCACAAAATGTGGTGTATACAGATTACATTGTGACAATTGCAATAAGCAATATATAGGTCAAACTGGAAGGAGTTTTAAAACCAGGTTCAAAGAACATTTACCACATAATAACTTATCTAAAATAAGCTCTAATTACGCTGAACACCTGATAGACAATGACCATAAATACACGGACATTGCTAGTAATCTGAAAATCATTCACATTCTAAACAAAAGCAGAACTATGGATGTACTAGAAGAGTACCAAATATATAAGCAATTCAAAACCAACCCGGACAGTTTATTAAATGATAAATTGAATTTTGCACCCAACTGTCTATATGATACACTTGCTACATTAGATAAGAATGTCAAAGATTATGAGTGACTGTCAACAAGATATATTATATAATCCCTCAGTGAACAGTTGACCACCACGTTAGAAAGATGTGGCTATATTATCTAAACTTTATTTTATATTATTTTCGACTTGTACTGCAGTACCAAACATTTTATGTTTATTTATTTTTGTGAAATGTGTATCAGTGTGTTGTGTAAATGTGTTGTTTCATCTGATGATGGTATATGTTATACCGAAACAGCTGTAATGAAATATTAATGAATAAATACTGAACACAAGATTGCTATGACGTAAGTAATTTAGTAATAAACTTATTTTAAAGCATTCATAAGGCACTATGGAATTTATGGAATCAGTTTGTAATTTTTCTCAAATTGCGTTTATAAAACTAAGTATTTCTAGAGCTTACTATTAGCTTATTTTAACGATGAATTAAGATATTTAAATTTCAAATCAGCACCGATTTATAATTTTCAAATTTAGTCGTAGTTCAGCAAAATTTTGTACATTTCTAGAGTTTACTATTAGCTTTTTTTTTTTACTGTTAATTAAGGTCTTTAAATTTCAAATAGGCGGTCGATTGGAATGATTTGTAGGAAGAGTTTTCTTACTGAAACATTAAATTGTGTTACAAATAACGCAAGAATCAGTCAAGTTTTAAATGTATGGCATTTATTTGTCAATTTTATTTAGCATTTTCAGTAATAATAAGTGTGTCAATATATTACGAGTGAATGATCTTGTAGGCCTATTAGATCATGTTGTGCAGATTGTAAGCTTTGTGCAGAGTTTATATTCTTAGTATCTTCCCCCGCGGTTGTTTTGTCTTGGAGTTTACTATTTTTTCAAATAACAATACAAATAAGTAGAGACAAAACTATTCTGAGCTCAGTACAGCCAATTTTGAGAGTTTGCCAAATGTTCTGAGGTCTCCTGTTATTATACAAAGGTTTTTACCTTTTGGATCCAGCTACCTAGTCCTATTTGTTTATATTTTAGAGACTGTAAGCTGTTATGTGATTGTTGATATTTAATCAGTACAAGAAACGAAATTTTAAATCGCACGCTTACAAATTATCACTTGAATTAATTTCAAAACATAGTAGATTATGCGACAATTGGTTTCTTAGGCCAATATTACCTAATATTTTACTTTAATATTATTATATATCATATCTGAATACTGTTTTTTTGCCAATTTAACCTTGGGTTATATCCCTCTCTTTCATCTTTCCTATCAGATCTCTCTTGACCAACTTTTGTTCTCTTCTGACCTTGATGTCATTAGAGTATTCCAAGGTTAGGGGTAATTTTTTATCGTCGTTTCTTGTTTTTTTTATCAGGGGATGATGACAGAGAGGTTTTCGTCTTTGAAGAACAGGAAAACAATTCTTGTTTTTAATATTTCGGTCATATTTTGTGTTCATTTTTCATCAACTTTGTTAATTAAGTCATACGAATCGATATTTGTTCTGCATATTTTATTAATGTAAATTAGTAGTTTTTGATTCTAATAAAAGAGAACACAATTTATTATAGAATTGTATACAGTTTTCTAATTTCTGAAATATTAAGTAAAATTTGTTTTATTTTCTAATTACGAAATAAGGGTGGAAAGTAAAGTATTGTGATGGTGCTAAAATTTCATATTGTGTTTTCGATGGATTTTTGTCCTTTTAAGTCGTATTCAAATCATTTTCAGAATTATGTCTGCCAGTCTATATGTATCTTTTGTCATCAATTATTGCATGAACGAGCGATTCTTAACATTTAACATTTTCTAGTTTAATGTTGGATTAGATTTTGGTTCATATAGTTTAAGGATTGGGGATAAAAATAGGGTGAGGGTGAAACGTGATTTCACGCATTATCTCACGAACGAATGGCCTGATTTATTCAAATTTTTACAGTTGGGTTCTGGTGGATAGATTATATTTTTGTCAACATAGGTTAAGGGTTGTGGGATGAATATAAAGGGCTGTCAATAAATACGTGCACATTTTATTAATGGTTAAATTTTGATGGAATTCAATTTATGTATTTGAGTTTGAATTTGACACGATTTATACTTAGGCCTATCATTACACCATTATAGAGTACTACAAAAATCTAAATAACTCAATTTATGTATTTTGGACGCTTAGCTCGAATTTGACATGATTTGTACTTATCACGTACTTTAAAAAAACCCAAAACTAAAATGATAAACCTTTTAACCTAAACACTATTTAGGTTTTGTTATAGAGGTATTCTGACTTAATTGTCAGTTTTTTTATGTAAGTTTTTTTAAGGTCACATCATTGATTTTATAGCGTTTCGGTAAGGAACAATAGAAAAATATCTGAATAGATAACACATATTCATATGCCTATTCTTTTGTAAGATGATTTTATTATTTTTTTGAGATTTTTTATCGGGAATGTTAATTTTGATGAAATAAATATTTTATGTCTATTTTACGTGCGTTAAAATTTTAGTTATATCTTAGAAACATCATAGACTTAAAATCACCACTCTTCCACATACCAAAATTTGAACGAAATCGGTACAGATCGCAAAATCTAAGAAGGACAGTTTTTAAGAAAAAAATAATCTAGGAAGGATAGTTTAAAAAAAATAAAATCTATTATTAAAAACGCCTTTCAACTATTGTAAAATGTAAGAAAGTAAAATATAAGAAGATTCTAAGCGCTAATAACCAAAAATAGCATATATCGCACGTATCAATTTCCAATAAATGTTGATGAAATGATAAGCATGAAATCTTAAAACAATATACCAATCCGGATGTCCAACCTGATACGTTTTAAATGTGAATAAAATAAACCATAATCTCTGTTTTTGAAAACAACTTTTTTTTTTAAATAAACAAAATTCTTTTAAAATGGTAATACATAATATATGCAGTCGATTTGCATGATAATTTGTTGTGTCGAATTGATATACTTTTTTTTATCTCATTTGAGAAAACCACCGAAATAAATTCTTTACAAATTTCACACTCGTACATATCCACAGAATCATTTGAATACCATCAATATTTTTTAGAAAAAAAACCTTCTTTTTTTACATACCATACTTGTAGAGTTTTTAATAACAGTTGTCAAAGTTATTTATTTTCGCAGTTAGTTACAAATATATCACTAAAATTGTATTAAAATTGACAGATCCTATTTTAAGAAATATGTCATCTGATGAAGGTACTGTTGACGCTTAATAAAATATTTTACCTTCAGTTCAAAATTGTTGTTAGAATGAATGTGTGTGATAGTGTTTGTGTCCACAATTTGTTAGCTATATATGTTATTCTTGAATATTCCTTGGCTTTGGTAAAGCGACCCCTTTACTATTTCAAAATGGAGGCAACTCAATTTATATAGATATAACCCAATAATTAATTATGAAGTTTATAAATTTTAAAATATCCAAATCTAACCAATTTTATTTTGTGTTAGGTTGTCAACAGTATTTTCGTATCATAAGAACGTCTAGGTTATATTTTTATATAATTCTAGATACAGAATGTTTGTTATTGCATTAAAGACGCGCTCAGCAGTGCACGAGGATTCTGCATTCAACACGTATAACGGAAGCGATGGTTTATTTCAATTAAAACCTAAAGACGTTTGCGTGCCAGCGACAGGTTTTTGGCACCTCCTACTGAGCCAAACTATCTTTCTTTGATCGGTCCTTCACTTCAACTGCTCTATGCACTTGGCATGTAACTCTGTTTCGCTTTCTTTTAGTTTACGTCGGTTAAGAAAGCGGAGCTGTTGCACATAATTAGGTCGCTTCGCTTACCAATCACTAATCAGGCTTAATGTTAATAATATCCTTGAAATTCAAACATAAGAGTTTTGTAAGAAATCGTGGATAATAATTTAGTGCTCAAAAATAATATTCGTACGCTGTTAAGAAACCCTATTGGGTTCTCGATGCTACATCTTAGTTCAAAACCATTTTCTTATATAGTGCCTGATAGATTAGGTAGACATTTTAAAGTTACGTTTAATAAAGTTTCGTTTTTAAATTCATAACAAAATTATTATTATTTTGGATGCGTGAAATTCATTTTTAATTATAAATTTTTCTTTCTAAAAAATAATGTATTTCATAATGTGTTTTAAGGAAACAACATTATATTAATTTTATTCTGGTAGGGGAGGTAAAGGTTACTACCCCCAATTAATAGGTACTAGAATATAGTATATTTAAACATTCGATGTGAAAGGTAAGCGATGTTCACTGGAGATATAATTGTATAACCTCTTTTTTTTACTACTTTTGAAACAACACTTTTGTTGGTTTCAACCTCATTCAACTTTTAGGTTTTAGTTTAAAAAAAATACTAATACAAAAATAAAAATTATAAAATGGAAATTTTCTGTGCAATTGAAATCCATCCAAGCACGTCATACCAACTATGTACCGTTTATTTTAAGGGGTCCTCACTCCACGTAGGTAGACAGAGTTTGGAAAAAACTAAATTGTACAGGAAAAACAGTTGTCTTGAACGACGTTAGTAGCGCTCTTGATAAACGACTATTTGATCAGATAAACCACGACACATTAAAAATATCTGGTCTTAAAATGTTCTCAGATTTTATCGAATCTCGTAATATTTATACATTTTAGTAAGCTGAGTTAAAGCCTCCGTATAAGTCACAAAAATAAAAATACAATAATTCAATTTAGGCTTTCCTCTGCTTTACTACGAATAGGGAAGAAATATAGCCTTCACTCGCTTCGCTGATGTCGGTGACCGGGGCTCGTTGTTCTATATAATTAAATATAGCCTTCACTTGCTTCGCTGATGTCGGTGACCGGGGCTCTTTGTTCTGTATAATTAAATATAGCCTTCACTTGCTTCGCTGATGTCGGTGACCGGGGCTTGTTGTTCTGTATAATTAAATATAGCTTCCACTTGCTTCGCTGATGGCGGTGACCGGGGCTCGTTGTTCTGTATAATTAAATATAGCCTCCACTTGCTTCGCTGATGGCGGTGACCAGGGCTTGTTGTTCTGTATAATTAAATATAGCCTCCACTTGCTTCGGTGATGTCGGTGACCGGGGCTTGTTGTTCTGTATAATTAAATATAGCTTCCACTTGCTTTGCTGATGGCGGTGACCGGGGCTCGTTGTTCTGTATAATTAAATATAGCCTCCACTTGCTTCGCTGATGGCGGTGACCAGGGCTTGTTGTTCTGTATAATTAAATATAGCCTCCACTTGCTTCGGTGATGTCGGTGACCGGGGCTTGTTGTTCTGTATAATTAAATATAGCTTCCACTTGCTTCGCTGATGGCGGTGACCGGGGCTCGTTGTTCTGTATAATTAAATATAGCCTACACTTGCTTCGCTGATGTCGGTGATCGGGGCTTGTTGTTCTGTATAATTAAATATAGCCTCCACTTGCTTCGCTGATGTCGGTGACCGGGGCTTGTTGTTCTGTATAATTAAATATTGCTTCCACTTGCTTCGGTGATGTCGGTGACCGGGGCTTGTTGTTCTGTATAATTAAATATAGCCTCCACTTGCTTCGCCGATGTCGGTGACCGGGGCTTGTTGTTCTGTATAATTAAATATAGCCTCCACTTGCTTCGGTGATGTCGGTGACCGGGGCTTGTTGTTCTGTATAATTAAATATAGCCTCCACTTGCTTCGCTGATGTCGGTGACCGGGGCTTGTTGTTCTGTATAATTAAATATAGCCTCCACTTGCTTCGCTGATGTCGGTGACCGGGGCTTGTTGTTCTGTATAATTAAATATAGCCTCCACTTGCTTCGGTGATGTCGGTGACCGGGGCTTGTTGTTCTGTATAATTAAATATTGCTTCCACTTGCTTCGCTGATGGCGGTGACCGGGGCTCGTTGTTCTGTATAATTAAATATAGCCTCCACTTGCTTCGCTGATGTCGGTGACCGGGGCTTGTTGTTCTGTATAATTAAATATAGCCTCCACTTGCTTCGCTGATGTCGGTGACCGGGGCTTGTTGTTCTGTATAATTAAATATAGCCTCCACTTGTTTCGGTGATGTCGGTGACCGGGGCTTGTTGTTCTGTATAATTAAATATAGCCTCCACTTGCTTCGCTGATGTCGGTGACCGGGGCTTGTTGTTCTGTATAATTAAATATAGCCTCCACTTGCTTCGGTGATGTCGGTGACCGGGGCTCGTTGTTCTGTATAATTAAATATAGCCTCCACTTGCTTCGCTGATGTCGGTGACCGGGGCTTGTTGTTCTGTATAATTAAATATAGCCTCCACTTGCTTCGGTGATGTCGGTGACCGGGGCTCGTTGTTCTGTATAATTAAATATAGCCTCCACTTGCTTCGCTGATGTCGGTGACCGGGGCTTGTTGTTCTGTATAATTAAATATAGCTTCCACTTGCTTCGCTGATGTCGGTGACTGGGGCTCGTTGTTCTGTATAATTAAATATAGCTTCCACTTGCTTCGGTGATGTCGGTGACCGGGGCTCGTTGTTCTGTATAATTAAATATAGCCTCCACTTGCTTCGCTGATGTCGGTGACCGGGGCTTGTTGTTCTGTATAATTAAATATAGCTTCCACTTGCTTCGCTGATGTCGGTGACCGGGGCTTGTTGTTCTGTATAATTAAATATAGCCTCCACTTGCTTCGGTGATGTCGGTGACCGGGGCTTGTTGTTCTGTATAATTAAATATAGCCTCCACTTGCTTCGGTGATGTCGGTGACCGGGGCTTGTTGTTCTGTATAATTAAATATAGCCTCCACTTGCTTCGGTGATGTCGGTGACCGGGGCTTGTTGTTCTGTATAATTAAATATAGCCTCCACTTGCTTCGGTGATGTCGGTGACCGGGGCTTGTTGTTCTGTATAATTAAATATAGCCTCCACTTGCTTCGCTGATGTCGGTGACCGGGGCTTGTTGTTCTGTATAATTAAATATAGCCTCCACTTGCTTCGCTGATGTCGGTGACCGGGGCTTGTTGTTCTGTATAATTAAATATAGCCTCCACTTGCTTCGGTGATGTCGGTGACCGGGGCTTGTTGTTCTGTATAATTAAATATAGCTTCCACTTGCTTCGGTGATGTCGGTGACCGGGCTTGTTGTTCTGTATAATTAAATATAGCTTCCACTTGCTTCGCTGATGTCGGTGACTGGGGCTCGTTGTTCTGTATAATTAAATATAGCTTCCACTTGCTTCGGTGATGTCGGTGACCGGGGCTCGTTGTTCTGTATAATTAAATATAGCCTCCACTTGCTTCGCTGATGTCGGTGACCGGGGCTTGTTGTTCTGTATAATTAAATATAGCTTCCACTTGCTTCGCTGATGTCGGTGACTGGGGCTCGTTGTTCTGTATAATTAAATATAGCTTCCACTTGCTTCGGTGATGTCGGTGACCGGGGCTTGTTGTTCTGTATAATTAAATATAGCTTCCACTTGCTTCGCTGATGTCGGTGAATGGGGCTTGTTGTTCTGTATAATTAAATATACACTTGCTTCGCTGATGTCGGTGACCGGGGCTTGTTGTTCTGTATAATTAAATATAGCCTCCACTTGCTTCGCTGATGTCGGTGACCGGGGCTTGTTGTTCTGTATAATTAAATATAGCCTCCACTTGCTTCGCTGATGTCGGTGACCGGGGCTTGTTGTTCTGTATAATTAAATATAGCCTCCACTTGCTTCGCTGATGTCGGTGACTGGGGCTTGTTGTTCTGTATAATTAAATATAGCCTCCACTTGCTTCGCTGATGTCGGTGACCGGGGCTTGTTGTTCTGTATAATTAAATATAGCTTCCACTTGCTTCGCTGATGTCGGTGACCGGGGCTTGTTGTTCTGTATAATTAAATATAGCCTCCACTTGCTTCGGTGATGTCGGTGACCGGGGCTTGTTGTTCTGTATAATTAAATATAGCCTCCACTTGCTTCGGTGATGTCGGTGACCGGGGCTTGTTGTTCTGTATAATTAAATATAGCCTCCACTTGCTTCGGTGATGTCGGTGACCGGGGCTTGTTGTTCTGTATAATTAAATATAGCCTCCACTTGCTTCGGTGATGTCGGTGACCGGGGCTTGTTGTTCTGTATAATTAAATATAGCCTCCACTTGCTTCGCTGATGTCGGTGACCGGGGCTTGTTGTTCTGTATAATTAAATATAGCCTCCACTTGCTTCGCTGATGTCGGTGACCGGGGCTTGTTGTTCTGTATAATTAAATATAGCCTCCACTTGCTTCGGTGATGTCGGTGACCGGGGCTTGTTGTTCTGTATAATTAAATATAGCTTCCACTTGCTTCGGTGATGTCGGTGACCGGGCTTGTTGTTCTGTATAATTAAATATAGCTTCCACTTGCTTCGCTGATGTCGGTGACTGGGGCTCGTTGTTCTGTATAATTAAATATAGCTTCCACTTGCTTCGGTGATGTCGGTGACCGGGGCTCGTTGTTCTGTATAATTAAATATAGCCTCCACTTGCTTCGCTGATGTCGGTGACCGGGGCTTGTTGTTCTGTATAATTAAATATAGCTTCCACTTGCTTCGCTGATGTCGGTGACTGGGGCTCGTTGTTCTGTATAATTAAATATAGCTTCCACTTGCTTCGGTGATGTCGGTGACCGGGGCTTGTTGTTCTGTATAATTAAATATAGCTTCCACTTGCTTCGCTGATGTCGGTGAATGGGGCTTGTTGTTCTGTATAATTAAATATACACTTGCTTCGCTGATGTCGGTGACCGGGGCTTGTTGTTCTGTATAATTAAATATAGCCTCCACTTGCTTCGCTGATGTCGGTGACCGGGGCTTGTTGTTCTGTATAATTAAATATAGCCTCCACTTGCTTCGCTGATGTCGGTGACCGGGGCTTGTTGTTCTGTATAATTAAATATAGCCTCCACTTGCTTCGCTGATGTCGGTGACTGGGGCTTGTTGTTCTGTATAATTAAATATAGCCTCCACTTGCTTCGCTGATGTCGGTGACTGGGGCTTGTTGTTCTGTATAATTAAATATAGCCTCCACTTGCTTCGCTGATGTCGGTGACTGGGGCTTGTTGTTCTGTATAATTAAATATAGCCTCCACTTGCTTCGCTGATGTCGGTGACCGGGGCTTGTTGTTCTGTATAATTAAATATAGCCTCCACTTGCTTCGCTGATGTCGCTGACCGGGGCTTGTTGTTCTGTATAATTAAATATAGCCTCCACTTGCTTCGCTGATGTCGGTGACCGGGGCTTGTTGTTCTGTATAATTAAATATAGCCTCCACTTGCTTCGCTGATGTCGGTGACTGGGGCTTGTTGTTCTGTATAATTAAATATAGCCTCCACTTGCTTCGCTGATGTCGGTGACCGGGGCTTGTTGTTCTGTATAATTAAATATAGCCTCCACTTGCTTCGCTGATGTCGGTGACCGGGGCTTGTTGTTCTGTATAATTAAATATAGCCTCCACTTGCTTCGCTGATGTCGGTGACCGGGGCTTGTTGTTCTGTATAATTAAAAATAGCTTCCACTTGCTTCGCTGATGGCGGTGACCGGGGCTCGTTGTTCTGTATAATTAAATATAGCCTACACTTGCTTCGCTGATGTCGGTGATCGGGGCTTGTTGTTCTGTATAATTAAATATAGCCTCCACTTGCTTCGCTGATGTCGGTGACCGGGGCTTGTTGTTCTGTATAATTAAATATTGCTTCCACTTGCTTCGGTGATGTCGGTGACCGGGGCTTGTTGTTCTGTATAATTAAATATAGCCTCCACTTGCTTCGCTGATGTCGGTGACTGGGGCTTGTTGTTCTGTATAATTAAATATAGCCTCCACTTGCTTCGGTGATGTCGGTGACCGGGGCTTGTTGTTCTGTATAATTAAATATTGCTTCCACTTGCTTCGCTGATGGCGGTGACCGGGGCTCGTTGTTCTGTATAATTAAATATAGCCTCCACTTGCTTCGCTGATGTCGGTGACCGGGGCTTGTTGTTCTTTATAATTAAATATAGCCTCCACTTGCTTCGCTGATGTCGGTGACCGGGGCTTGTTGTTCTGTATAATTAAATATAGCCTCCACTTGCTTCGGTGATGTCGGTGACCGGGGCTTGTTGTTCTGTATAATTAAATATAGCCTCCACTTGCTTCGCTGATGTCGGTGACCGGGGCTTGTTGTTCTGTATAATTAAATATAGCCTCCACTTGCTTCGCTGATGTCGCTGACCGGGGCTTGTTGTTCTGTATAATTAAATATAGCCTCCACTTGCTTCGGTGATGTCGGTGACCGGGGCTTGTTGTTCTGTATAATTAAATATTGCTTCCACTTGCTTCGCTGATGGCGGTGACTGGGGCTTGTTGTTCTGTATAATTAAATATAGCCTCCACTTGCTTCGCTGATGTCGGTGACCGGGGCTTGTTGTTCTGTATAATTAAATATTGCTTCCACTTGCTTCGGTGATGTCGGTGACCGGGGCTTGTTGTTCTGTATAATTAAATATAGCCTCCACTTGCTTCGCTGATGTCGGTGACTGGGGCTTGTTGTTCTGTATAATTAAATATAGCCTCCACTTGCTTCGGTGATGTCGGTGACCGGGGCTTGTTGTTCTGTATAATTAAATATTGCTTCCACTTGCTTCGCTGATGGCGGTGACCGGGGCTCGTTGTTCTGTATAATTAAATATAGCCTCCACTTGCTTCGCTGATGTCGGTGACCGGGGCTTGTTGTTCTGTATAATTAAATATAGCCTCCACTTGCTTCGCTGATGTCGGTGACCGGGGCTTGTTGTTCTGTATAATTAAATATAGCCTCCACTTGCTTCGGTGATGTCGGTGACCGGGGCTTGTTGTTCTGTATAATTAAATATAGCCTCCACTTGCTTCGCTGATGTCGGTGACCGGGGCTTGTTGTTCTGTATAATTAAATATAGCCTCCACTTGCTTCGCTGATGTCGGTGACCGGGGCTTGTTGTTCTGTATAATTAAATATAGCCTCCACTTGCTTCGGTGATGTCGGTGACCGGGGCTTGTTGTTCTGTATAATTAAATATTGCTTCCACTTGCTTCGCTGATGGCGGTGACCGGGGCTCGTTGTTCTGTATAATTAAATATAGCCTCCACTTGCTTCGCTGATGTCGGTGACCGGGGCTTGTTGTTCTGTATAATTAAATATAGCCTCCACTTGCTTCGCTGATGTCGGTGACCGGGGCTTGTTGTTCTGTATAATTAAATATAGCCTCCACTTGTTTCGGTGATGTCGGTGACCGGGGCTTGTTGTTCTGTATAATTAAATATAGCCTCCACTTGCTTCGCTGATGTCGGTGACCGGGGCTTGTTGTTCTGTATAATTAAATATAGCCTCCACTTGCTTCGGTGATGTCGGTGACCGGGGCTCGTTGTTCTGTATAATTAAATATAGCCTCCACTTGCTTCGCTGATGTCGGTGACCGGGGCTTGTTGTTCTGTATAATTAAATATAGCTTCCACTTGCTTCGCTGATGTCGGTGACTGGGGCTCGTTGTTCTGTATAATTAAATATAGCTTCCACTTGCTTCGGTGATGTCGGTGACCGGGGCTCGTTGTTCTGTATAATTAAATATAGCCTCCACTTGCTTCGCTGATGTCGGTGACCGGGGCTTGTTGTTCTGTATAATTAAATATAGCTTCCACTTGCTTCGCTGATGTCGGTGACCGGGGCTTGTTGTTCTGTATAATTAAATATAGCCTCCACTTGCTTCGGTGATGTCGGTGACCGGGGCTTGTTGTTCTGTATAATTAAATATAGCCTCCACTTGCTTCGGTGATGTCGGTGACCGGGGCTTGTTGTTCTGTATAATTAAATATAGCCTCCACTTGCTTCGGTGATGTCGGTGACCGGGGCTTGTTGTTCTGTATAATTAAATATAGCCTCCACTTGCTTCGGTGATGTCGGTGACCGGGGCTTGTTGTTCTGTATAATTAAATATAGCCTCCACTTGCTTCGGTGATGTCGGTGACCGGGGCTTGTTGTTCTGTATAATTAAATATAGCCTCCACTTGCTTCGGTGATGTCGGTGACCGGGGCTTGTTGTTCTGTATAATTAAATATAGCCTCCACTTGCTTCGGTGATGTCGGTGACCGGGGCTTGTTGTTCTGTATAATTAAATATAGCCTCCACTTGCTTCGCTGATGTCGGTGACCGGGGCTTGTTGTTCTGTATAATTAAATATAGCCTCCACTTGCTTCGCTGATGTCGGTGACCGGGGCTTGTTGTTCTGTATAATTAAATATAGCCTCCACTTGCTTCGGTGATGTCGGTACCGGGGCTTGTTGTTCTGTATAATTAAATATAGCTTCCACTTGCTTCGGTGATGTCGGTGACCGGGCTTGTTGTTCTGTATAATTAAATATAGCTTCCACTTGCTTCGCTGATGTCGGTGACTGGGGCTCGTTGTTCTGTATAATTAAATATAGCTTCCACTTGCTTCGGTGATGTCGGTGACCGGGGCTCGTTGTTCTGTATAATTAAATATAGCCTCCACTTGCTTCGCTGATGTCGGTGACCGGGGCTTGTTGTTCTGTATAATTAAATATAGCTTCCACTTGCTTCGCTGATGTCGGTGACTGGGGCTCGTTGTTCTGTATAATTAAATATAGCTTCCACTTGCTTCGGTGATGTCGGTGACCGGGGCTTGTTGTTCTGTATAATTAAATATAGCTTCCACTTGCTTCGCTGATGTCGGTGAATGGGGCTTGTTGTTCTGTATAATTAAATATACACTTGCTTCGCTGATGTCGGTGACCGGGGCTTGTTGTTCTGTATAATTAAATATAGCCTCCACTTGCTTCGCTGATGTCGGTGACCGGGGCTTGTTGTTCTGTATAATTAAATATAGCCTCCACTTGCTTCGCTGATGTCGGTGACTGGGGCTTGTTGTTCTGTATAATTAAATATAGCCTCCACTTGCTTCGCTGATGTCGGTGACTGGGGCTTGTTGTTCTGTATAATTAAATATAGCCTCCACTTGCTTCGCTGATGTCGGTGACTGGGGCTTGTTGTTCTGTATAATTAAATATAGCCTCCACTTGCTTCGCTGATGTCGGTGACCGGGGCTTGTTGTTCTGTATAATTAAATATAGCCTCCACTTGCTTCGCTGATGTCGCTGACCGGGGCTTGTTGTTCTGTATAATTAAATATAGCCTCCACTTGCTTCGCTGATGTCGGTGACCGGGGCTTGTTGTTCTGTATAATTAAATATAGCCTCCACTTGCTTCGCTGATGTCGGTGACTGGGGCTTGTTGTTCTGTATAATTAAATATAGCCTCCACTTGCTTCGCTGATGTCGGTGACCGGGGCTTGTTGTTCTGTATAATTAAATATAGCCTCCACTTGCTTCGCTGATGTCGGTGACCGGGGCTTGTTGTTCTGTATAATTAAATATAGCCTCCACTTGCTTCGCTGATGTCGGTGACCGGGGCTTGTTGTTCTGTATAATTAAAAATAGCTTCCACTTGCTTCGCTGATGTCGGTGACCGAGGCTCGTTGTTCTGTATAATTAAATATTGCTTCCACTTGCTCAACTGTTCGTGTCTGTGTGACAGCCCTAGCAGACATTGTAGTTCATCGACTGTATAAAGTGAACAATTGCCTATAAATATTACTCTTATTAATAATGATTATTATTTAAGATGTGTATCTACGTGAATCAGCTGTTATTAAATTTGTAAATTAATTGTTATTGTAACCGATATTCAAATTGTTTAAACATTTTGTTTAAAAAATAATATTCCTGACAAATTCATTAGTGTAATGGTATTTCTTCTAAATTATTAAACATTATCAAATACTAGCACATATTAATATTTAAATATGAACAATATTTAGCTAAATAAACCTTTTTATGCTAAACAACTTGTATATGAAAATAATTTGTACAATAATTAACGATAATATACTTTAAAATTAAAATTTATTAATATGTAGTTATAACGTGTGTTTTAGATATATATGTTTAGAGACGTCATGTTTGTTGTAAACCAAACCCTATTAAGTTATGCATTACAAATTAAAATGGGTTAAAACAAAGAAACTTTTTAAATACAAAATTCAATTTGTTTGGTTTAATGATTGGGAGGGGGGGGGGGTAAATTACACCGAACTGTATAATTCAATACAACAAGGTTATCTTGCGTAGCCTACGTTATTATATCATTAACGACTTTACAGTGAAGAAACAGTGACCGCTTTCTGAAAGTACTTTGTTCCTTAAAAAAAGACAAATAAATAGAATTAGTGCAATAACTATATATTGTTTAAGAATTTTCCTAATTTTATTATGTACGTTGAATAATGACTTTCCATATCTGAAATTAAAGATTTTGTTCGGATAGAGTTTGTTTTTGTTTATGACGTATTTTTAGTTAAGAGGAACTCTCACCGCTAAAAATGTCATGACTTGTCACCATCATAAAGAGTGACTAATAGTACGCTCCTTTTGATGTATTCACGGTGTGGCTATTAATGACAGCTCGCTGAAGTCAAGTCTTTCTATCACTAATAATAATAAAAGGGCTTTTTCGTCATACTGCGTCAAAAACAGCTGTTTTCAATACATGCATTGAGATGCTAAAGTTGTTCTTTTTAGTCCTAGGACCTAAAAACATCACCTGAGGTCGTGGTCATCAGCTGTTATTTCATTTATAGGAATTAATCATCTATAAAAACAACAGATACTCTAGATTGTAAATCAAAGCTGTTAAATCAGCTGTTACCATCGATTTGAAGGCAAATAGGTTATAATATTTTTGTTTTTGTGAAATTGCCTTCTTATATTATTTGTAGTATAAGGAAAAATATAGTTCATCACTTGGACCAAAAGAGGCTTTTCGATCCTCGCTCATTTTCAAGTTAAACTTTAGCTTATATCGAAAAGCTTCACTTTTGGTCCAAGTGATGAAATATACTATAGTAGCACTATAAGAATTGGTCAAAGACAGTCTGTTCAGTTGGTTCTACAAAAATTAAATACAAGTTATAAACAAGATTAAAAAATATAAAATAACATCAATATATTCATAAGAAATATAGATTTTTTTCAAACTCGTACATTAACTTACATCAAAAACAAAAGTCTCTACTCTTCTTGAATCCTAAAATAGAAACCAAAAAAAGATAAATATATTCTAATAAGGAAACAATTATTGTTTTACGACTTAAATCTCCAATGCAAATTTACCATGGAAAAAGTCACATCCTACCAGAAATACTTACTTTTTTAACAGAATCCATATTGATTTTTTTAAAATGAATTCACTTAAAAAATTCTCTCAATGCATCTCTCATAGTATTTTTCAAAAGCTGCCAATCCCTCCCATTTAAATGACTTTCAAATAAAATTTGACCTAAAACGTTTTCCTCAAACCAAATTTCCTAAAATATTCACTGACAATTTTCCAACCAAATGCAACACCGTTTTTTTTTCTTGTAAATTGTTTAAAGAGTAAAAGTCGTTTTTATCCTCTAACCAAGGTTTGAAATTTAAATCAATCACCTCTGCCTTAGCTCTAATGGCCCAAGAGACAACGTTAAGAGTGGGGAAGGGGAGGCCGATGATTCTAATTGTTCTGCGAAACCAAAAACCGATTCTTTCGATTACTTAAGAAAAATATTGCAGTCGAACTGTTTCATCTCTGGGTGCATGGGTAGCTACAGTTTCCTTCTTAGCAAATTGTTTTTTATTGTGAAAACCATCTAATAATGTGAAGAGCTAATAATGTTTTGGTGGTTAAATGCGAAAAACATCTCAGTCAGTATCGCCTTTAAAGATAAAGAGCATAAAATAAGAGACTCGTAGTCCACGAATATTAATAGCATGTAAAACATGTAATATTAAGAAACATGTAAAATACTTTCTTGGAAAAGAACACAATTTTAAATAAACGTTTAAGATATTGACTAACTACGGTAAAGAAGCAATATAAAAGTTTACTTGCAGATTAGAAAGTTAGAGAAAACAACCCTTAACAGTCAAAGTACTTGCTTTGTGGAGTCGAGAACAGCGAATTCATGTTTCAAGGACCTGTCAACCCCTTATTTTAAATTATTCACGCCCAAGTCTCAAGTGTCTCGTGGGCCAAAGTGCTACGAATAACAACACCACTAATACATTACATTGTAGAATAATAAACATGCTTCAAATCTTGTGAAGCTATACTCAAACTAGACTATCAGCGCCCAGATTATTTGGCCGGATTAGATCAAATTTTGGATTGTTTTAAATACTTTAAAACATTTAAGCTGAATATTTTTTAATCTGTAATTTTACTGTAAGTGATTGGATTTTCAGTTATGAGTGATAAATTGGTCAAATTAGGAGGAGGGAAATGTATTTATCATACCCATTTTATATATAGAGGGGGAAAAAAAGTGTTTGGGTTCGGGGTTATTCGTATTTTTCCTTATTTACCATAAATCCGAAATAGGGAAGAGGGTGGCCTATGGATTTGTAAATTTATAACTTTAGTTTTGAGTAAATTTAAATCAAACGGATTAGAGTCGAATGTAGTAGTTTTATTTGGTCAGACAAACCGATCCCAATAAAACAAAATATAACAAACTTATATTAAGGGGAGTACAATGTACAAAATCTTTGTAACGAACCTCTTGTATGATTTCTTGAGATTTTATCATTTCGCGTTATCTTACATATTTGTGGGTTTCAAGTTTGACCGCCTTTCAATCATCAAAATACATAATGTATGGAATTCGTTACAAGAGTGAACGTTTCATTAATCATTAACCGTGACCTCGTTCTCCATATTAGTAGACTACAACCTGCCATTGTGAATGTCATGTGTCCATGCGAAGCAAAGTCACGGCCGTACAACTTATTGACGTATTGCGTGCCTATTAGGTAGGTCGCGTCAATCGATGTGTACAGATATCAAATCGATTTTCATTTATTTGCTTCCCTTTGAGAGGTTTTTGCATAGAGCAAGGGTCATGACTTGAATCAGAGGCTGTTACAAATAAACGTGTACAATCATACAAATATAAACATTTTATTTGAACAAAACGACGTTTCAATAACTATAAAAGTTTCTTTAGGCGGTTTTAATGCTTGTTGTGCGATGTTTGTTTCTGTCGGATGCTGTACAGTTATCACTTGTAAGGAGCATAATTGGATGTTGTTTTACTAAAATCGATCCGTAAATAGTGATGTTTTACTACACAATCTGGTACTTTACTACACAATAAAATCACACGCGCCAAAACTGCACGTTTATACATTATAGATTTACTATTTTATTGATGATTCCGCAATTATTAACTAAGACGAAGAAAGTTGTGGTAGTTAGGAAGAGAAGAAAGTGCTGGAATGGACATGCAGAGTTCAAGGAGACCTGAAGAAGGAAAATCATGGAATGATGTGAAGGCCTCAGCTACCTATAGGGTTAGTCTTCGCTGCTCCAAAGGAATTAATTCAAGAGTAAATTGATCGATAGATGAGTAATTGACATAATTTGCAATGCTGCAACTACCTGATATTTTGTCACAAAATAAAATCGCATATCCTATAAATGCAAGTTTTGACATTTTATTATTTAATTACTAATTGATGTTTAATCGATAGATGTATAATTGACATAATGTGCCATGGTGTAGTTTTGTATTGCTTTTTTTATTTTGTGACAAGATGTGAGTTTTCGTTAAATAATCGAGTGATCCGGAAAGAATTGTCACCCGGTTTAATTTTGTGTGATTGTGTTAACTCAATGTTGGCATTGTATTGTTAGCAATTAATAATATTTAGGACAATAATGTTTTGAATCATGTTAAGAAATTGTATTTTTGTGCATTTAAAGAATTGCTATTGAAATTTAAGTACTGTAATACCTTTATAAAGTAAAGAAGAATTAACATTCATTATGTATATTTTTAGATTTATATATTACAAAATTCTAGGTTTTATTATTATTTTTACAAATATTCCCTATTCAAGTTGTATTGAATTTGAAAATTAAGAAAAGAGGGGAGGGGGAAATTAACGACCCGTTTTAGACTTATTGAAGAAAATGGCTTTACAATACAAATAGCTAAATTTATTTTTACGCCGATTTTCTAATCTCCTTTTTGTGGTCTAGTAATTCATTGATAGTCTATATTTGAATGTCTGTTTGTAACCTTCCACAAAATGTAAAATCCTTACAATATTTTCTCTCATAATTAATAACATGGGCACAAACTCAGACATGAAACAGAGTCAATTTTTGTTTACATTGATAAAAATAGATATTTTCATTTGTACCTGAAAATAGAGCCACATCAGTAATTCATTGAGAGACACATTTCATTAAATTTATCAAATATCTAGATATTATAGCAGCACTCCTACACATAGGATATAGGTCATGTTGAAGGCGAGATATGAATACCCAGATGTTATTTTGACAGCTTTACGGAACTCTCGTAGGTGCAAAGTAAATAAATGTTTGGATAACATTCTGGAGAGGCGGTATTTAGGTCATACAAGTATCTCGGGACGTGTTAAATGCCACATAAATAACTTAATTTGGGGCGATGCATGTAAACCTAAAGTAATGTCGGCATCATAATCACCATTGAGACCATCAAATGAGCAGATCACGGCCTTTAAAACGTGTTATATGTTCTTTCTGGTGGTTTCAATTTGTATCCAATATCCAATAAATTCAGAACAAATTGATTTTTTTTGCAATATCTTGGATAGTCCATTGACCTTAATACAATATTAGGGATGTAAATGTCAAAATATAGATTATTTATAATAGTAGCCTATTTTGGGAATAACGTTTCATCTAACTTGCTGACACTTTCCGTAATAATTCAAGAAATCAATATCCAGTCATATCCTTATTTGTTTTGTATACACAAATTAAGAATGCTATTCCTGGAATTATCAAAACAATCAACCTTGTCTAACTTTTCAGATTAGAATTTCAAACTGTTACAATTCGAATTCGAATATGTTGGTTTTACTATTCCTTTAATAAAATAAAATAATGGTCTTCAAATTTCAAAATGGCTGCCGTTTAAATCTTTTTTCTTAAATTTAGTTTTTAGTTAAGCTAAAGATATTAAACACATATAAGCATGCCACCCCCTCCAATCGAGCTATTAAAAAAAAATTCAATTACACCAAAGTTTTGTGCTAGAGTTTAGATATTTTGTGGTTGCCGCGGATTATTTGGATTATCAAACAAATCATATTGGAGGGGGGGGGGGTCAGTCATCGCAATCAAAATTAAAAATTTGAATTACACCAAAGTTTTGTGTATTACACGAGAAGTGTTATGCTCCCGGCGTATTTGAGTTATTTGGTGAAAACATAGAAAATATATTGGAAGGAGTTGAGGGGGGATTGTGGATTTCACCACAATCAAATTTTAAATTTTGAGTTACATATCATTATTAAATTATTACCATTAAAGTTAATCACCAACATCAAAATTATCATTTTGTGATGTTTGTCTTGTGCTTCAAACAAGAAGTTTTGTACTCACCACATTTTTGAGTTATTAAAAAATATATATAACTGATCATCACTGGACCTGGATCATCACAATCTAATTTTAAAATTTCAGTTATGCCAGTTTTGTGCTCGCCGTGTTGTTGAGTTATCAAGAAAAACAAAATTGGAGAGGGGAAGTTGGACACATGTTAAGTCATCACAATCAAATTAAAAAATTTCAGTTACACCTAAATTTTGTGCTTCGGACTAGAGTTTTGTGTTTTCCGCATATTTGAGTTATGAATAAAAAGATATTGGAGGGAGTTGAGTGGAGGGGCTGGAGATATATCATCCACCACCATTGAATTTTAAATTTTGAATTAGAACAAATAAAGAAAACCAAAAAACCTAAGGGTAGAAAACCACCCCTAATAAAAATAGTTTTAAAAATTCGATATTGTTGAATTTCATCGTGAAACTTTGTAGGGAATAGAATTGGTAGAGAGAGGTCAGTGTTACCACTTATGTCTATCTTAGCCATCGCGTTCTGTAAAACAGGTTTACAGATCTCTTGTCACTAAAGAATAATATATTATCACCCTGTAAAACCAATCCACCACACCAGGAAATCAGCTTTGATAATTAATTTAGAAGCATTATCAGTAAGGGCGCTTATCTAATTCACTAACTTACTTAAACTCTATTCTAACGGCACTTTAGCCCTTAACGCCCTAGAACTTCCACAAACCTGAGCTCACACGGGCTAACCAGTAAAATTTATCGGATAAACGTGTTTTAGTTTCAAAAATGTCAGAGAGATTACCAAAAATTGCAGCGCTTTCGAATTTTATTTTATATGAATTTAATGAGTATATATATATATACATCTAACCTAACCTAATCAACATCTCTGATATTTTTTGAAGCAAAACACGTTTTACCGCTAAATTTCATCGAAAAGATATATTTTCAGAAAAACTGCAAAATTCCCTTTTTTAAAAATACTATATTATCAAACCGGAATAACCTACTACGTACAAAAAATCCTATTCCGAACAGGATATACAATAATCAAAAACCAATGGATCTCGTTCTTTTCTAACATTAATTTGACTCCCGGGTAATTTCTCAATTATTCATTAAAAAACTTGAAAATTTTAGTTATAACTTTGTCATTTTGTAAGTTAGAAAAAGTTAAAAACATTTTAAAGAGAATTTCAAATGCTTCAATATCTCACAATATTTCACTTCATTTACTACAACATCCGTGAGCGTCAATATTAAAATTTTAATAGGCCTATGTCGAGAAATATATATCGTAAAATATCGTGTCATAGCGTAAATTGTTCTTTTTTTATGCCTTATAATTTGTGCCTACTCTAACTTTTTTGATAAATTTCATTGTCATTGAAATATTTTTAAGAAAAGGCAAATTTTACATAAAACTCTGGACTTAAAATATCGAAAAACTATCTCGAAATTATAGCACCATTACAATTAATAGTTTCCTTATTTCGTAATTGGAAAGTAAAAGATGTTGTAAAGTTTAATAAGAAAACATGATTGGTATGTTATATACTCGTATTTATGCAGTTACAAAACTAGAAACTGTGATGATTGTTATCAGAACTTTCTCACAATCTTTATCGGTGCATGGTTGCAGAAGTTTGTTTATATGCAAATATTACATTACTTTTAACACAAATGGCTTTCTAATTACACATAATGCCAAGATAATAACATTTTACTTTCCATTTACAAAGTCAAATAGATTTGAAAATTTCAATTCCTTACTTTTAATAGTTCTTTTCTTTTTCAGTCCCTAAATAGACGGTTTTTGAAATATCGGTTTGTCAACGTGTATCTGTTCTTAATATTAAACACAAATTTGTGTCACTAATGATGAACTTTTTCAAGTTTGAGGGATAGGTTTAGAAAACGTTTGGAGCTGATGAAAATGGTTGGACACAGTGATTGTCACGCTTTGGTTCTACACGACTTGGTAGAATAGAGACTCTATGAATTTTGTTATTGAATTAAATTCTTGCTCATTTCGGAAAATGTCTTTAGTATAGTTACTATTTCCTTTAGCTAAATTATAATTAAACGTTTCTTTTAATCTTTTATTTGTACAATTGACGAAATCTTCAATATGGTTGCCCAGTTGTGTATTAACGAGACTTGTTAATTCGCAAATTATTATAAATTAGTCTAGAATTCTATTAATAAATGTTAAACAATCTTTCCCAACTATTTTAAAATTATTAACAATAACACTACAATATTTTCTTTCTTAAATTCTGCTTCCAAGAGAAAATTAAAATTAGTAATTAAATAATCAACCATTTCTTCTTTATTAAATATTTCTTCAAAATCTTTCACTAGAAGATTAAATGTTCTTGCTTTAATTCTTCTAGTATATTTGTAATCCTTTTAAAATAAAAAAAAAAAAATAATAAAAAATTAGTTTTTACATGTCATTTCACATGGAGCAGCAGTTGGATTTTTATATTTACAATTTTTTGAAGTATTTATAGTTTTTACGTTATAATTTAATACTTATTGGTAATTTTGCTTTTAATGTTTGCTAAATTAAAATTATGAAATCTAAGTTTATTAAAAATTTTCATAAGCTTCCTGTTTACGTAAAAATTAATCGTTCTTTAATTCTCCATTACTATCTGTAATTCTAACAACTATAATATTATCACAAAATGGGTTTGTTATTGGATTAAATTATTTTAATTTTTCTTGTCCATTTTTATATTTTAAAAACATATTGGTGCAGTATTATAGAATACACAACGCGGTCATTAAAGTCTCTGCCCCCCCCCCCTATAATTTTGTTAATAATTATAATAAGAATTCACACTTTGGACACCCTAAGTTTTTGGTTATAATAACTTTGTTTACGTAATTCCGTTGAGCTAATCCAAAATTGTGGCCAGTGAAACACCATAACCGCATTTTGACATCAACAGTCTAAAGGCGTGGGCAGAATTTATAAAATGTTAAAATTTTGATCAAATGTTGCCTCTAAGAGTCCAAATCAATCATATTCGTACATCTGTCCAAAAATGCTTATTCCTCAGTTATCAGTAAAAACAAAAAGTAAGACATGGGACAGATCTAAAAGAGATAGTTTCTCAAAATCTACTTTATGACATCTTTAAAATTATTGTTGTAAAATATGAAAATTAATTAACCGCATCCGTGTGAAAAATAGTAAGTAAAAATAGTTCGATTTTAATCAAAAACGATTTAGGCCGATGAAAAAGTTAATCTGAATCGTAAAAGTTTTCAAATATATTATAATAAGTAAAATATTTTTTTAAACAAATAGTTCAAACTCTCGCACAGATGTGTAGTATCGGGTTTTTGTAATTATTTTCCTTATTATACCCCATACAAAAAATAATATAAAAAACAACAATAATAAGGCCTAAACTTTGACTTTTTTTTATTAAAAACTATTTCAGTCTAATATAATTTACTCTTACCGCAAGTTTATGGCACAAAGTAAGCAAGCAAGCCTAGGGTTTCTCTAAATGTATCAATATTTTTTAAACATATTTTATAAAATTTTCTCAAAACGTTGATGATCGAGAGCCTTTCTATTCTAATAAATGTCCCATAAGCATTATACAGTACTCAGTAAATAAAGAAAATGCTTTTCTTCTTTAACAGTGTGTCAGGAAGTTTGTGCAATGTTTTTGTACCGTCTATTTTGTACTGTTTTGAAGTTCACACCATACATGAGTTATTAGTGTAGAGTGTATCCTTTCTTGCTAGAATATGTAGTGAACTCCGAAACTGTTCCCCTGTATTTGATGTTACGATCCCAGTTAAGTTGTTCTATAATATTAATTTAAAAACTGAACAAAAATAAAATAATAGTATTCTGGCGACTGTCCCGTTTTAAATTTGAATTATCCAAGAATAATTATTTTCATTTATTTTTTTTCGGAATGTCGGCAGTTCGAAATTGATACATAATATCTGAAAAAAATCTATAGATCAGTATTCAGAAAACCGAAAATAATTACTATTTTTTCCCTGCATTTTCGGTTGTATTGTTGCATAAATAACATTTTTAAAAAATGTACAAATAAAATACAATAGTTTTAATTTTTCCGTTGGCTGTCTGAATTTTTTTGAATGATTTTGCAAAAGACAGCCGACTTTTTTATACTCCATTTCGATATGTCGTTTTGTAGATACGATTAAAAAAATTTAAAAAAAAACTGTCAATAATGATTGATATTTTACATTTTTTGTAGAAAACTCACCTTCGTCCGATATCGGAAACTAATTCATAAAACTTTATCGTATTTGAAAAAATGATCATATTTTCTTCTTTTTTTTAATTTGAAGAGAAATGTAACGATTTTATAGACTTTTACGATATATGTAATAGTCTAAAGTAATACTAATGAAAATAGTAGAAAAGATAACAAATTTTCAGTAATTTTAGCTATTTTATGACCAACGATCGTATTAATTCTTGGCCGCTATGTGGTAATCAATGCAAGCAGCTTTGCTAACAAAATGTAAAAGCAGACATTTTGACCGTTTCCGATGTATTACTTTTTTAATCTCCTAAATTAATTAATATCGAAACTAGTAAATCTCATTCTTGCCTTAAAAAATAGAGAATAAGAAAACGTCTTTACTAATCTATATTGTTTCTAAATTCTAAGTTATAATCTAAAAACTTTAAAAATTCTTTTTTTTGTTTCCGCTTGAAGCCATTTCTGAACACATTAAATTTTTGTTTATGTTAAAACACACAGAAATGCAATAAAATGATTGATAAAATCTTTCGGGTTTTCAAGTGATAAATATATTACAGTAGGCCTAGTTATATTTTTCAAGTGACAAAATTTGTAGCAACTTAATGATGTCGATAGACCGAGTTCTGAGTAATCGACAATGACAATAGATAAAGGTTGATTTATTTGTTATATCCTGGAAATTTGAGGCCGTGCAAAATAATAGAGTATAATAGAAAAAAATCTTGGTTTTAGTTATAAAAAAAAAAAAAAATTTTTTTTTTTAAATAAATAAATAATATTTTCAGCTCAGAGTTACTATAAGAAGGCGTTACCGTAACCGAGTGTTCGCCGCGGTGAAACTTCACTTATCGGGGTTCGAACTCTAGTTAACCTCTCTATTATGATGGTTTTATGTCCCATTCATTATGGAATACTCAGGATTAAGAGCATGAAGTATGGACGTTAAGTATGCAAAAATAATATTTTGTATCATGGAAATGGCAAAACATTTTTCAAATATATAATTCTTAGATAATCAGTAACGGAAAATTATTTTTTAACGGTTGTATTACATGATAATTCTGGGTAGACAAGTTGAGATAGCTTCTCACAATCATTTATTATCGAAGTAATAATGTAGGTTACATTGACTTTCATAACGTATATCAACGATATATTTTAAGTTCAGAAAAAGATCGCTTTGCTGTCGAGACAGTCTCTGGTAATGTTGATCCGGAAGTTTAAAGACAGGCTTGTAGTTAGTGTCTATTGATAATAAATCAACCGCAGAGTTTGCGTGGATATATGCGTATAAATACGGGAATTTCCCTAGGGGATCTGGATTCTAGTTTTATTTAATTATATATATTACGTTTTGGATTATTTTTTGTATTTTATTTGCTGTTGTTTTTTAACATATAAGAAATAAAATAAATTCAATGTTTCAAAATCAATATTAGTTTTACAAAATTTCCTATTTTGTGGCTTGAGCACATGAGTCCGGATACCCTTGTATACTGTAAGCTATTATTTAGAGAGAGTGGTCAAATAAGTGATGTTTTATGTTGCAGGTAAGCCACAGTGATGAGTTGCGGGTTTGAGAGAAGCAGGACAAGGTTAGTTGTCAAATGCATTCCTTATATGAACTTCAACTATCATTCTTGGGGTAATTGTCGGTAGTCTTTATGATTCGAAGTTATGCTGTTGTACAAAACAAATTAATTCGTAAAAACCTTGCAGTACATCTTCGTGGCAGTACTGTTCATACAGCTTTACCTTTAAAACAAACAAAAAATAGACATTTTGTGGTACTTACTTAAAGACATGTGTCATTTGATTTGAAAATTATGATGGTCAATATTCAATTACGTTTCTTTGATATTTACTTTCACCTGCCCGCAAAAAGCCTTCTTTGTTTGTAATAACCTCAATCGATCGTGTTGAATTGTTCTGCTTTATAATATTGTATTGTTCTTTACATTGTGCTTGTGTTGTATATAATCTTGCCATTCGTATAAATCAAGTCAACATAATATACAGGTAGTAAATCAAATAATACATAAACATTAAAAAAAGAAGTAACAAAAAATGTGTATAAAAGTAATTTAATAACAAGTAGCAATAACGACAAAATTATTAAATAAATGTATAATAATTTATAACATTACTTATATGAAGGGATTTAAATTTAAAATTTTATATCTTAATTACAAAACCCATAACCTAGATTTATTTATTAACTGTCCAACAATAATTTTTATTGATTTATTTGACTAAAAGTATCAGAGAAAATAATGTCATTGTATAAGACTTGTCATAACATTATCTATAATAAACACAACAGTACTCACAAGAAGATCAAAAGATCATACAAAAATTACAACAAACTATAACAATACATATAACATATAACAACGTGTGCTTTATAAACTCCTCCACAGACTAAGACGACCCTAACAACAACAATTGACTCAGTTTTTCTTTTAAAACATTTATGATCATTTATCGTCACCAAATCAGGTGGTAGCCTATTTATGAATAGCCCCCCCCCTCCATCTTGTGAAAAGGCAGCTTACTAAATAAATTCAATTTGCTGTTTTGAACTATAGTTATAAGTCATTCTAGTGCAGTAACTGTGGAAGTCCTTATTTTGGACTTTTTCACATTTAAATTGAACATCTATTACAATATTGTTTCAGACTCCTCAGTGCAAATAGACTACTACTAATTTTAGCACTGATATAGTTTATATAAGTCTTCCATGACAATTTATTTATCTTCCAATATTTGTACGAGCTTATGTTGTAAAACTTAAAAATATAGGCCTACGGTTATTAAAGTGTTCAGTTCAATTTGACAACTTTTTTACGTTGTTGGTCAACATTAAAAATATAGTTAGAACATATTTATGTTTAGGCCGATTATGATAAATTTTTATTATGTAGAGCTCGTTTGGGCTCTCTCTCTCTCTCTCTCACACACACACACACACACCACAACCAAGTTTTGAGGCGATGATGACTGAAAAGGCTTTTTAGTCTTAAAACCTCAACAAAATAAAAAGTTAAAAGACCGAGATGTGTACATAAGCTGAACGAGTTTGTCGTACAAATAACAAAACCATCGGCAGTCAGTAGTTTGGTAAAATTATAAGTTATTTCCGTGTGTCCATTTTATCATTTTACCTAGGTTTTTAACGAGCTTTTCTAGCTAATTTCCTGTGATATCCATGGACCATTGTATTTATTATTAGGATATAGTTACTGCTCTCGTCCATATTTACGCGCTTTCTTCGTATTGTTTGTTGTTTCTTCTCTTTAAGGAACTTCGACGTGTTCCTCTCTCTCTTTAAATCGTCAGGAAATATTCAGTTTACGATGAAATTAAATTTAACATAACTAAACTAAGGGAAATATAAGCCAGAATATAATTAATTGTAAATTAAAATGATATATTGGTTTCAGCTTTAATTTTATATTGTAGTGGTGGCACTGGTAATCAACTTTTGTTTTGTCTTTTAAAATCAAACCTTTGTAAAGCCTAATTTAAATACAATGTTGTGTTATACCGAAGTGCGTACTAATTACTCTATATCTAATTGTTAGTCATGATGGATCATAAAGACCATCTTAATAACACATTAATTTGTAGCATTCCTATGATAATAGTTCAGATTAAATATGTAACTGATAACTTTTTGATGGTTAATTTCCAAACATTCCATCATTTAAAGAGAATACAAATTGCCGTTTTTATAACGGAATATATTACTGCTGATAAATTCAGTAATAAATGCAGGTAAATACATGGATATCCATAAGTCTGAAATATAGTTTTTATCACTACTTCTAGTTAGGTTAGATTTTGACCTGGGCTATCTACAGAGCGCACCAAAATTTATATCCATATATACAGGGTGTTTAAAAAGTCACAAAACAAAACGTATTTTTTAAATGCAACCATCGTGTAATTATTCCATATTATTATATAACTCTAAAATAAGCACATTTTGTGAAAAAAGTTAACAAAATTATTATTCCTTGTCAAGATTTAATTATAAAAAGTGATTTTCAATGTAATTTCTGGGCTTGCGGGTGACTTAAAGCTTAGAATTCCACTCACTGGGAAGCTTTTAACCTATTTTATCCACGTATTTAAATTAAATGACCAAGGATATATAACATTTTTAGAGGGTATCAAAAATTAAATTTTAATGTTAATTTCATAAAACACTTTACGTAACTTTACAACAAAGTTATTTATATCTTCTAGCTCTAGTACAAGAATAACATGGATAGTTCAGATGTGTGTTTTCATCCTTTCTTTCAACAAAATTATCACATATAAAACCCAATTTCGTTTTTAGTGATATTTATCCGACCGCACAAATCTATTACTCCATCCATACTAATGAATGACTGGGTTACCTTGACTTGCGAAGTAGTCTTGTAAATTGACAGAAACTTATTTACAGAACTAGTAAAATCATTAAAACAAAATAAAATTCATATTTTCTTCGCTAATTTTTTTATCTTGGGGTGATTTGTTCATTTTATTAGGCTGAATCGATTGAAATATCATCCAATACTTTAATACTACCGTTTTATATAAAGAGCTCCAAAACTCAAGACTATATTTTAAACATTTTTTATTTATTAGCAACTTTTACAGAAATCTATTTTTGTTTTTAAGGAGTTAATTTCAATTTTAACATCACTTGGATGAGGAATGTACAAACCTATGCATTATCAGGAATACTTCACAAAAGGCTAATCAACCATTTCTTGTCTCCGGAACTATGTAATATCAATGCATAATGAAGAATCTTTATTTCAGCTTACACAATACAGTAGGTCTTCTATTTATTAATGGTGTTAATTTTAAATGCGTCATAAGGTGTGTTATGCCGTCATATGAGAACTAGTAGGCCTACAGGAAAAATACCTTTAAATTTCTATAAAAAATTAATATGTAAAAAACAATGTGAAATACAATTACTTTTAAGAAATCGATGAGTCCCAAGTTCTCTGAAGTTTTTTTAAAAAGGAGGGAAGGAAAGGATTGAAAAATTTGTTTTTACTATTATCTTTTAAAATATGAATTTTACGAAAACATACATTTAAAGATTATTCAATTTCCTAAGCTTATTCATTTCGATGTCTTTAAAATTGACCAAGTAATGGCGTTTTAAAGGTGGCCGGAAACTTCCCCATGTCGCGTACACGAGTTTTAAGAATTCTAGTTGTTAATAAATCGAGATCATATGCCCCATTTCCTTTATTTTGTGCCCTTATTTGTTGTTCTATGATGAAATTTGACCCCTGATAAGAGGATTTCCAAAAATTGAAAATCTATCAATAATAATAATAATAATAATACTAGCTTATTGGTTCAAATATTAAAATAATAATATTATTTTTTAATTATTATTCCATAAACATTTCTATGTATAATTTTGTATTTCATACATGTAAATCTAGTTTTAAAAATATTTTTTATCTGTTTAAAAAATCATTCCACAATATTACACTGTGATTATTTCTCTACAAAATTCCGTAAAGTATGTTCCATAGAACTTTTGTGAGTGACATATTGTATATATTTACAGTAATATCAACACATAATGAAGAAACTTTATTTGGTCTTAAACAATACTCTATTTATCAAGGGTGTTAACCTTAAATGTGTCACAAGATGTGTCTGTCGTGACTTCAAGTGAGAACATCGGTTATATTATTTCTGTGTCGCCTAGTACAATTAGGGAATTTGTTGTGTGTTATCTAACAGCTAGTCTAAAGTAGTGGCTTCTTTGTCTTTTGTTTTGTGTCACGGCCTTTTTCTATTCATATAGATGTCTTGCTTTCGGCTGATTTTTTTTGCACTGAATTTTATCCTAAACGCGTATTGCGCGATATTTGCATAACAAAATGCTAGTGTATTACGATCTCGTTTTCAAAGTAGATGATATTTAAAATTGTTCAAAACAAACTCGATAATACTTACTTTTCGTATTAGACCTATCCAACAGGCAACACAAACAAATCAAAGTTCCGTATAACTTTGATCGTCTTAATTGGTTTTAATTCATGTTTCGATCTTAATTCGGTGACTCATTTGGATTCTCATTTAATATTCTACCGTAGGTTTATTTTTAATATTTTCCAAATTGCTTGCTTGTACATTTCTTGTGCAATGCTGTTAGTCTTAAATGTGTCATAAGGTGTGTAATGCCGTCATATGAGAACATCGGTTATATTATTTCTGTGTCGCCAATTACAATTCAGGGATTTGCCGATTATTTTTATTATTGAACGGCGTTATCTAATAGCAAGTCTATAGTAGTGGCTTAATTGTAGTTTAAATGCTGATTTCTTTGTCTGAATTGTATCCTAAACGCGTGGTACAATTTAGGCTATATTGAGATGATGCGGTATTTGCATAACAACATGCTAGTGTATACGATCTCGTTTTCAAAATTTGTAGACGACATTAAAAATTTAATTCAAAACAAACTTGATAATACTTTTTGTATTAGACCTATACAACAGGCAAAACAAACAAATCCGAAGTTCCGTATAACTTTGATAGTCTTGAATTACACGACCCTGTCTTAATTCATGTGTTGATCTGAATGAATTCCAGTTAATTTGGAACTCATTTGGGTTCTATTTAATATTCGGCCGTCCTTTTGTTTTAATATTTTCCAAATTACTTGTGTATACTGTAAATTTCTTTTGCCACGCGTCATAAATTCGCCAACATTTGATTGAAATAAAATGATTATCTTTTAATAATTATGACACCAATTTACCATATGCTTCTGTCAGTATCTCTACAGGGATGGAATCGTAGTTTATTTATTTTAAAATAAACTTAATTTGTTCTTTTCGAGTTCGCTTAAACGGCATCATAAGGACTCTAACTCCTTAATGGAACTAAATATAGTATACCTATATAAACATATATACATATACCTGGTATTCCCGTCATGCAACTTGTGTTGTAGTTTACACTACGCGTTTCGAGAACAGGTTCTCATCTTCAGGTGAAATTTTTTTACTCACATGTGAGCACGTCAAACAAAAATAAAAAGTACAAGCATACACACATACACACAAAACACAACATAAAATATCGCACTGCACATTATAATAAAATTGTATAAAAATGTTACATTGTAGGTAGGCAAATCGTCAACTCATTGACCGCGGCAATGAAATTTTGCATTGACGTTTGCAAAATTTCTCCGTCAAGACGACGTTACAGAATTATATATAAATGTTCCATCAAATACGTTATCACATTACCTATACTACCGAGTGTGTCATAAAGGACACTAAACCCGGTTTGCAATTTTATAATCTCGTAATTTCTAATGTATATAATCTTTACCTTAACGACATTTGCAGCCACTTGGCGTAATCTGCACAACCATAAATACGATCTGATATCTTAATTCCGTTAGCTGAAACAAATCCACGAAACCAACGACAAAACCGTAAATGTTTTTCACAGTCGTAATGTCGTTCCAGTAGACAAACAGTTTTTATTTTATTTTAGACCTGAAAATATCATTCGTTGACAGTCGACTACACCTGTAAGGATAACTTTCTAGGCGACGAGTTAAACGCTGAGACATGTCATTGAGAAAGTCGCTGGTTTACAATGATTGGGATCTTGTGTACGGAATCTTTGTTACGAAATCTATTAATTACACGAAATATTCATTAACTTTAGATTGAGGAAACTTCAAATGGAAATACTCCCTCACACGTACATCTTTGGAAAGCGACATTACTGACTTAACATATAGGAATAAAAACTTACGTGAGACTAGTGTATCAAAAGGTTATTTCAACGATTAGAGATTTGCCAACATTTACCAGGAAATTGAAATTTTACAAGTTGATAGAGCTACATTCACCAACCCAAGGAAATTATGAATATCTAAAAATTCAAAATGGTGGCTCTAATATTAAGGCTTTAAATTGAGTCAACCTGCACAAGTAAGTTTATTGTGCAGGTTTAAGATTTAAGTGCACAAGATTTTGTGAAAATTTGGACAAAATTCGTCCAAACACGAAATTTGGTGGAAAGTTAGGTTTTGGGGTTACTTCAATGGGTTATATGAACAATTGCAAAAAATGGTCTCAACTTTGAGGGCTCATATCTCTGCCCCAGAGCGTCTGAATTACTAAGAACCTTTTTGATGGGAAATTTAGTCAGCTACAACTTTTGTATTAAACTTTTTACGATATCGTGCTTAGTTTTTGAGATATTTACAAAAACCGTTTTGCCCCACCTTTTAAATCCCTCCCCCCAGGGGGCCCAGGTGAGCTGGAATGTCAAAATTTTTCCCCCATTGAAGTAACCTCAAAACCTAGCTTTCCACCAAATTTCGTGTCCGAAGGATTTATGTCCAGTAAAAATCTCTATTCATTGGCTAATATTTATGTGTGTACGAATTGCTTGAGCGATTCCGTACAGACGTCGTATAGGCATTTTTCTTATAATTTATATAATATTTGCATCGATATCTTCACATCTCCAAATAATTTATTATCTTACATGTTCGCCATTTTTAATTCGTTCCTTAAATAATAGATTTTATTCCATCATTTTCTGATCACACCCACAGTTTATCATTATTTGGTTTAGACGCTGCAGTAATAATATAAAACATTTTATCTACAGTTTGCGCGATGCAGCACTTTACACTATTTATTATTAAATGGATGACTTGGTTTAGTTCTTATCTGTCTATAATTGAATCATTTCATATTAATTCTTTGTTTACTTTAAATATCAAGCACGTGAAATCAATAAAAATAGCAATGCATTGTCGTATGCATTTAGGTCGATAAATATTATCTGCTTACACATTGATATGCTATCATTTACCAATCCTCAATAGATGATTAGTTGAATAAGTCATTAATATATTCTAAGAATTCGCAGTCGTAAAAATAATAAAAACCGATAAGAACAATATAGAAATAATGATTAAGCATTTAACTCCACCATTTGAAATTCGTATCTGGCGTTGCTTGGGTTCTCAATCCAATCTCTTCCACGTCTAATTTTAAATAATAATATGACTAAAATGAAAGTAAAATATGTTAAATCATACCCTTATAAATAAGACACAATTATAACTATGCAATATAAAAAATGCAGATTGTAAAACTGCTGCCATCTGGAAAAATTAATATATGTCGCATCTTTCTATCATATTATGAGATTAAAAAAAAATTTTTTCAGAAAATTCTTTTGTTGTAAAAAATTTAATCCAATATTTGATTCCTTAAATGAAATTCTTTGATATACAATTTTTAGAAGACTTCTAAGCCGTTGATCTATAGATGTTATAGTATTAATAAAGCAATACAAACTAATTCTAATACTTTTTATTAAAATACCACGAACTTTTATGTTTTTACAAACTATCGGAAAACGTTGTTAACAAAAACGAAACTTTCATAAAAAAACAGAGTTCAGCTTATTTGTGTCAAAAGTTGGCCTATAGTGAAATAAGTTTAAACATTTAATAAATACGTTTATTGTAAAACAGTGTCATCATAATTTGTTTTTTTATATAAAAAATAGTATTTTAAAATTTATAGAATTGTCTGGTTTCCTCAAAAATCCCAGCTATGTATATTTAAAATCTCAGTGACATAACATATGCCTCATAAAAGCTAAGAGGGTAAGAAATAGATGACAAGCTTTTTAAATGAATAAACTTATACTACACAGCAAATGAGAACTGTATTTAAATTATACAATATCATTCAATGTCTTCATTAATTGCAATATTTTGAGTCCATTCATTGTCTAGGAGAGTCAAGAGTACCTTTTTTGGTAGAAAATCACAATGTATATATCCAAAAGGACACAGACATCACTGAAATAATTCGACAAGATCATGCAAACACAATTTTTTGAGCTTAATAAAACGACCACAGAGCCAAATTGATTTTGTATCTGGACACCCCAAAAGAGTATTTTACGAAAGCAAACGTTGGAAAAGATAGGAAAGAAATTGTTTCAGTATCTACCCAAAAAAATGAGGAGACTGACAATCTATACTGGAGCACTCAATAAGTTGCTATCACACGGAATCTTTTTAAATCTAATGAGGAATATGAAATTACAATCTGTGAAACTTTCCCTCACCAAATCCCAAAACAGTTTCGAGCAATGAACTAAAAGATCCTTTGACACTTTTCTTGAAATTGAAGCCAGTCTCTGAAGGCTTTTGGACAACGATATCCCTAGAAATTAGCCGCAAGAAGGAACTTTTTGAAATTGGTATAATACTTTCAGAGAATCTTGGAGATTTTAGGCCTGCTACAGGTCTTACCAGAAACTGTTTATGAAATAGAAACGGAACAAGTGATTGCTGAAACTATAATTGTAATGTTTAATATAGAACAAAAAGGATCTTTGATCGAATAATTGCGTGCTTCAACATCGAAGTAACCAGAACAAATGTATTTTTTTCATTTCTGGGGGCTGTGGGAAACGTTTTTGTATGAAGCATTATTACATAAAATATTCGCCGTAGCTTGGCCAGGCATAGCAGCCTGAACTTATTTGTCAAATATTTTCAATACCTTTGAAAATTTTGTTAGTTCTGTGAAGCCAAAAGAAGCTGGAAAATAATTAAAATCATCAAAAGTCTACATCTTTGATGAAGCTTCTATGATCCCTGCTAATGCCCTAACGTGCTAAATTCACCTCTCATACAGGTGAAATATATACAAAGGTGTTATTGAAGAAATTTATGGTACATACACTGTTAGATTTCGACCTAAAACATAGCCTACCCTTTAATCCAAGAACTATTACTGTTATTACATCAACAACGGGATTGTTGAACAACTTTCAGATGAAGGGCAGAAGTTGTGACTGCTGATGAGAGCGAAGTTTTACACACGGTCGAGATAAGTGGACATTCTACGACTGAAAATAGGTGCAGTCGTGAATCTGAGCACAAAGAAAGGTTTGTTCAGTGGAACTCGTATGGTTACAAAGTCGCTATTTCAAAACACAATTTCTGTAGAAATTTTGTGCGGAAAACATAAAAGATCATTCCACTAACTCCACATCTTGCCACGTAATTTCCGATCATATTTTCCTTTGCAATGATAATTAATAAAAGTCATGGTCAAACGCTTGCAAAAATAAGAATATATTTCATATAATTAGTCTTTTATCACGTATGCTCTATGTTTCTTTATCTCGAACAAGAGCAGTGGATTCTTTTGTAGTAAGAATTATCAACAAAGTTACTCCCGACTCTCCTTCAGACAATGAATTGACTCTAAATATTGCAATTAATGAAGACATTGAATGATATTGTATAATTTAAATAAAGTTCTCATTTGTGTGTAGTATAAGTTTATTATTTATTTTTTAAAAATTGTCATCTATTTCTTACCCTCTTAGCTTTTATTAGGCATGTTATGTAGCTGAGATTTTAAATATACATAGCTGGGATTTTTTAGGAAAGCTAAGACAATTCTAATAATTTAAAATACTTTTATATAAAATCAAACTATGATGGCATTGTTTTAGAATAAGGGTATTATTTATTGGATGTTCAAACTTGTTTCATTATAGACCAATTTTTGACAAAAATAAGCTGAACTCTGTTTTTTATGCTAAAAAATAATTCGTGCTATTTTAATACAAAGTATTAGAGATAGTTTTTATTGCTTTATTAATACTACAAGATCTATAGACCTTCTATAGGCTTAGACGTTCTTCTAAAATAATTGTATACTAAAGAATTTTATTTAAGGAATCAAGATTGGATTAAAAATTTTGCAAAAAAAAAATCGCATAATATGATAGAAAGAATTATGATCCAAGTTTCAACTATACATGGCGGGCATAGAAGAAAATAATAATTCTTCCTGATGGCAGCAGTTTTTTTTTTTTTTTTTTTTTTTTTTTTTTTTTTTTTTTTTTTTTTTTTTTTTTTTATATTGCATACTTATAACTGTGTCTTATTTATAAGGCTATGATTTAACATATTTTACTTTCATTTTAGTCTTATAATTTAAAATTGGACGTAGATTTGTACAGATTGGATTGAGCAACGGTGGGTTTGTCAACTATAATTCCATAACAATTACAGTTTACACTGTTTTGTTCCTTGTGATTTCCTCTTAATCTTGATATAACTTTCATTTAACTGAAACATATGAATTAATGAAGTAGAGTAAAATGAACTAGTCGGATTATTTACGCTTCGAAGGAATTGGGTCACCAGCTACCGAGGCCCAACACTGCTGTTTGTAAAGGTCCGTTTTCAGATAAGGGAGGGAAATATATTACCACAGTGATTAATAGTAAATCACAATGCAAACACTAAACCATCTATAAATCATTAACTTGTATAATTTATCAAATATTAATTTCTTCCTAATCGTTGTAAATTTTTTTTCAATACTTCGGAAATATTAAACCGATTTCAAAAAAAGGTTTCAATTCCGACTAGCTTTTAAATCATATATCAAACTGTTACAGACAAACATATGTTGTCGCTTTATCGTTTTAAGAAAATGCGTAAAATATTTTAAACATCTGGCTTTAATTCGGGAACTACTTCACCGATTCCAGACAGCTTTTCAGTTTCAGTGTTCAAATCTTGGCAAACTGTTTGTTCTTTTTCGACCCTAACGTTATTACAGTATTCGATTGCTATCTCATTTGTGTTCTTTTCTTCTATTTTTTTAATGCGATGTTTTCGCCTTAAAAAATAGGGTGAGAAATACCCTAATCAAATTTAAAATGTTTGCTTTAGTTGTGTAAACTGATATTTTATTACAACGAAATTTTACATCGAATAGTGGAATTAGTTTAAATATTAGTAACTGTATTGGAGGATCATCAATGGTGTGGATTGCTGTCAGGGATATGTAACAAGAAGGTAATCGACAATTCGTTGTCTCTCAATACATAGTACAGAATCTTTATTTAGGCGTAAACTTTACTTCCATTAATCAATGCTGTTTTGTTGATAGGCGTGTCATGCGATGACCTTTGTATATTATTTCTGTGTCGCCTAGCACAATTCAGAAGTTATCCAGGACAGTGTTAGTCTGAAGTAATGGCTTAGTTGTCTTTTTTGTGACACTTTGCCTTTTTCTTTATATTTCTTAATTTTACGTATAAAAACAGATAAAGTTGTTTGGCGTATATTTACTGGGTGTCTTGTATTTGATCAATTCTTATCCTTTTACATTTCTTACATAAACGTAGTGTGTACAAAGTATTAATTCTAAAGGATAAATCAGGTCGTTAAGATTTATTCGTTTTGAATGTCCCCAGTTACATCGATGTCTTAGTAGGCGCCGAGTTGTATTTTAAACGATTTAGACTATTCTCTAGATGTAACATTTGCCTAGGAAACATCGATGTCTTGGTAGGCGCCGAGTTGTATTTTAAACGATTTAGATTTAGACTATTCTCTAGATGTAACATTTGCCTAGGAAACATCGATGTCTTAGTAGGCGCCGAGTTGAATTTTAAACGATTTAGACTATTCTCTAGATGTAACATTTGCCTAGGAAATTGTTAACGTATTATTTTATCGTTTTCAACGTTTGTAGGCGACATTTACAATTTCTAAAAAAACTTGATACATTTTTTTTAATGTTATTTGTTTCTAATTTAACGAAATTAAATTTTGCGTGTGCTGTATCAGATTCTAAACTAAAACTTGAAGCTATTTTAATTTTGTGTTATACTAAAAAATACTTCATAAAATAACGTTAGGGGCTTTCCTATAATGAGTAATCCTGGAGTACACTAGGTCTTATGTAAGATTCCACCCTTCAGTCTTTCCTATCTTGTCTCTCTTGGCCATCTAGTTTCCTACTATATGAGAGCATTCAGGATCCTCATTTTATCGTCTTTTCTTCCTTTTTTATAAGATGATGAAATGCGATGGGCCAGTTACTCGTAGTTTGTCATATTGAGATAACACTGTCAATAAACATTAATGGATCATCAGTAAAACGTTGGACTTGCAATCTGAAGATAACAGGTTCGAATCTGAGTTAGACAATTTCATTTTCGTCATTATAAAATTCAGTATTCTCAAGATTATGAGACCCAACAAATATAGGCGCATCAATATGTCTTAAATTACACTTATGAATTATACGGTCTTGTCATTTTACGGTTGTCATATTAAATTTACAGGAGGTGTTTATATAAACGAATAGGTAAGGGGCGTGTATATGTATACGGTTTGAAGTAACATTACTTTCTGATCATAAATGACCAAGTGGAGAGGTTAAGGTTATACTGTAGGCCTACTTCTATTTCAGTTATGAGCAACTAGGTGATGCAAGTCACGCAGTTCATTGGTATATGGAATTAGAAACATCCTTTAGGTAGTCTACCAATAAGTATATTGTAGTTCTCAGTCTTTAAATATTTAAAATATAACTTCCATGGTATTCCAGATAAATACAATAATCCAATATACAATCTTAGAGTTCAAACTTAACACAGAAAAATGACGAAAACCATGTTTTGTTTACAGAAAAATTTGTGATTTCCCATTTGAGAATTTATCCTTTTCTGTTACCTTTCAGACTACAGAAGAGATTTATATTTTTGTGGTTTATACTTTCTCACTACGACATTGTATGCGTAGTATACAAAACTTTGTGATGGGGGGGGGGGAGAATTTAATGCAGCCCAAACGAGTTAACCGAGTTTGTTCAAATTTGGTATATGGGTATATCTTGGCCATATTTCGGGGAGTTTTTTTTTTTTTTCATTCAAGATGTTTGAGAACTTGAAATTTTATGTAGCTGCCATAAGATTGGAACTCAAAATTCCGATTATAACAAAACGGCTATAACGATTAACATCGAATTTTGCACAAAACGTATTGGTCGACACATAAGGCCATAGAACTGTTGTTATTTTTAGTTGAAATTAAAATATTTAACTTTTTCGTTCAAATTTTTGTTAAATGTGAAAAGTAATGGCCAAAGCTAGTGTACCAAATCGCAAGTAAAATAAAGTAATCTTTTTGAACAACTTACAAAAAATAACTATAAAAAATGAACTGTGATCGCCATCATTTGAAACTTCGATTAAAATAAAATGATATTTTACTCTTAGGGTGAGTTAATCACAAAAGCGAAGCACACTTTATTTACAAATGTTTTCCAAAAAAACAATTAAAATTCATTTTATATAAATATATAAAGTTAAGAGGAACCTTATGTGTCTTCCGTAAGAAATACATGGGGGAAACCTCTGTAATACAGTAACTTTTTCTTTCTTAAACATAACATAAAGACCCCTGAATTGGTTTGAGAGATTTGATAAAAAATATGAAAGAGACGGATCTAATCCAAGGCTACAAGAGTAAAGGTGTAGATCCAGCTAGGATACTCGGGTCCGCCCATCTGCACTCACTATGAGTGAGCCTCTGAGGGGTTGAGTAAGTTGGTGCAATGTTTCCCTACAAGAGTAAAGGTGTAGATCCAGCTAGGATACTCGGGTCCGCCCATCTGCACTCACTATGAGTGAGCCCCTGAGGGGTTGAGTAAGTTGGTGCAATGTTTCCCTACAAGAGTAAAGGTGTAGATCCAGCTAGGATACTCGGGTCCGCCCATCTGCACTCACTATGAGTGAGCCCCTGAGGGGTTGAGTAAGTTGGTGCAATGTTTCCCTACAAGAGTAAAGGTGTAGATCCAGCTAGGATACTCGGGTCCGCCCATCTGCACTCACTATGAGTGAGCCCCTGAGGGGTTGAGTAAGTTGGTGCAATGTTTCCCTACAAGAGTAAAGGTGTAGATCCAGCTAGGATACTCGGGTCCGCCCATCTGCACTCACTATGAGTGAGCCCCTGAGGGGTTGAGTAAGTTGGTGCAATGTTTCCCTACAAGAGTAAAGGTGTAGATCCAGCTAGGATACTCGGGTCCGCCCATCTGCACTCACTATGAGTGAGCCCCTGAGGGGTTGAGTAAGTTGGTGCAATGTTTCCCTACAAGAGTAAAGGTGTAGATCCAGCTAGGATACTCGGGTCCGCCCATCTGCACTCACTATGAGTGAGCCCCTGAGGGGTTGAGTAAGTTGGTGCAATGTTTCCCTACAAGAGTAAAGGTGTAGATCCAGCTAGGATACTCGGGTCCGCCCATCTGCACTCACTATGAGTGAGCCCCTGAGGGGTTGAGTAAGTTGGTGCAATGTTTCCCTACAAGAGTAAAGGTGTAGATCCAGCTAGGATACTCGGGTCCGCCCATCTGCACTCACTATGAGTGAGCCCCTGAGGGGTTGAGTAAGTTGGTGCAATGTTTCCCTACAAGAGTAAAGGTGTAGATCCAGCTAGGATACTCGGGTCCGCCCATCTGCACTCACTATGAGTGAGCCCCTGAGGGGTTGAGTAAGTTAGTGCAATGTTTCCCTACAAGAGTAAAGGTGTAGATCCAGCTAGGATACTCGGGTCCGCCCATCTGCACTCACTATGAGTGAGCCCCTGAGGGGTTGAGTAAGTTGGTGCAATGTTTCCCTACAAGAGTAAAGGTGTAGATCCAGCTAGGATACTCGGGTCCGCCCATCTGCACTCACTATGAGTGAGCCCCTGAGGGGTTGAGTAAGTTGGTGCAATGTTTCCCTACAAGAGTAAAGGTGTAGATCCAGCTAGGATACTCGGGTCCGCCCATCTGCACTCACTATGAGTGAGCCCCTGAGGGGTTGAGTAAGTTGGTGCAATGTTTCCCTACAAGAGTAAAGGTGTAGATCCAGCTAGGATACTCGGGTCCGCCCATCTGCACTCACTATGAGTGAGCCCCTGAGGGGTTGAGTAAGTTGGTGCAATGTTTCCCTACAAGAGTAAAGGTGTAGATCCAGCTAGGATACTCGGGTCCGCCCATCTGCACTCACTATGAGTGAGCCCCTGAGGGGTTGAGTAAGTTGGTGCAATGTTTCCCTACAAGAGTAAAGGTGTAGATCCAGCTAGGATACTCGGGTCCGCCCATCTGCACTCACTATGAGTGAGCCCCTGAGGGGTTGAGTAAGTTGGTGCAATGTTTCCCTACAAGAGTAAAGGTGTAGATCCAGCTAGGATACTCGGGTCCGCCCATCTGCACTCACTATGAGTGAGCCCCTGAGGGGTTGAGTAAGTTGGTGCAATGTTTCCCTACAAGAGTAAAGGTGTAGATCCAGCTAGGATACTCGGGTCCGCCCATCTGCACTCACTATGAGTGAGCCCCTGAGGGGTTGAGTAAGTTGGTGCAATGTTTCCCTACAAGAGTAAAGGTGTAGATCCAGCTAGGATACTCGGGTCCGCCCATCTGCACTCACTATGAGTGAGCCCCTGAGGGGTTGAGTAAGTTGGTGCAATGTTTCCCTACAAGAGTAAAGGTGTAGATCCAGCTAGGATACTCGGGTCCGCCCATCTGCACTCACTATGAGTGAGCCCCTGAGGGGTTGAGTAAGTTGGTGCAATGTTTCCCTACAAGAGTAAAGGTGTAGATCCAGCTAGGATACTCGGGTCCGCCCATCTGCACTCACTATGAGTGAGCCCCTGAGGGGTTGAGTAAGTTGGTGCAATGTTTCCCTACAAGAGTAAAGGTGTAGATCCAGCTAGGATACTCGGGTCCGCCCATCTGCACTCACTATGAGTGAGCCCCTGAGGGGTTGAGTAAGTTGGTGCAATGTTTCCCTACAAGAGTAAAGGTGTAGATCCAGCTAGGATACTCGGGTCCGCCCATCTGCACTCACTATGAGTGAGCCCCTGAGGGGTTGAGTAAGTTGGTGCAATGTTTCCCTACAAGAGTAAAGGTGTAGATCCAGCTAGGATACTCGGGTCCGCCCATCTGCACTCACTATGAGTGAGCCCCTGAGGGGTTGAGTAAGTTAGTGCAATGTTTCCCTACAAGAGTAAAGGTGTAGATCCAGCTAGGATACTCGGGTCCGCCCATCTGCACTCACTATGAGTGAGCCCCTGAGGGGTTGAGTAAGTTGGTGCAATGTTTCCCTACAAGAGTAAAGGTGTAGATCCAGCTAGGATACTCGGGTCCGCCCATCTGCACTCACTATGAGTGAGCCCCTGAGGGGTTGAGTAAGTTGGTGCAATGTTTCCCTACAAGAGTAAAGGTGTAGATCCAGCTAGGATACTCGGGTCCGCCCATCTGCACTCACTATGAGTGAGCCCCTGAGGGGTTGAGTAAGTTGGTGCAATGTTTCCCTACAAGAGTAAAGGTGTAGATCCAGCTAGGATACTCGGGTCCGCCCATCTGCACTCACTATGAGTGAGCCCCTGAGGGGTTGAGTAAGTTGGTGCAATGTTTCCCTACAAGAGTAAAGGTGTAGATCCAGCTAGGATACTCGGGTCCGCCCATCTGCACTCACTATGAGTGAGCCTCTGAGGGGTTGAGTAAGTTGGTGCAATGTTTCCCTACAAGAGTAAAGGTGTAGATCCAGCTAGGATACTCGGGTCCGCCCATCTGCACTCACTATGAGTGAGCCCCTGAGGGGTTGAGTAAGTTGGTGCAATGTTTCCCTACAAGAGTAAAGGTGTAGATCCAGCTAGGATACTCGGGTCCGCCCATCTGCACTCACTATGAGTGAGCCCCTGAGGGGTTGAGTAAGTTGGTGCAATGTTTCCCTACAAGAGTAAAGGTGTAGATCCAGCTAGGATACTCGGGTCCGCCCATCTGCACTCACTATGAGTGAGCCCCTGAGGGGTTGAGTAAGTTGGTGCAATGTTTCCCTACAAGAGTAAAGGTGTAGATCCAGCTAGGATACTCGGGTCCGCCCATCTGCACTCACTATGAGTGAGTCCCTGAGGAGTTGAGTAAGTTGGTGCAATGTTTCCCTACAAGAGTAAAGGTGTAGATCCAGCTAGGATACTCGGGTCCGCCCATCTGCACTCACTATGAGTGAGTCCCTGAGGGGTTGAGTAAGTTGGTGCAATGTTTCCCTACAAGAGTAAAGGTGTAGATCCAGCTAGGATACTCGGGTCCGCCCATCTGCACTCACTATGAGTGAGTCCCTGAGGAGTTGAGTAAGTTGGTGCAATGTTTCCCTACAAGAGTAAAGGTGTAGATCCAGCTAGGATACTCGGGTCCGCCCATCTGCACTCACTATGAGTGAGTCCCTGAGGGGTTGAGTAAGTTGGTGCAATGTTTCCCTACAAGAGTAAAGGTGTAGATCCAGCTAGGATACTCGGGTCCGCCCATCTGCACTCACTATGAGTGAGTCCCTGAGGAGTTGAGTAAGTTGGTGCAATGTTTCCGACCGTTGTTTTATGTACGGACTGGCACTTTATTCAAACGCAAGTAGATTTGATGTTGTAAGCTAATGAAATTTCATTAAAACAAGACATTTAAATCACTTATGCAGGTAGTAAACGTTTTATTTAATGTGAAAAACCATCGGGGCCATCATCGCGTAAACAAAAACTGAGCATAAAATGCTCCTTAACATGAAACCAACAAATCGAATCTAACAACAACGTAAATATGAAACTCCAACGACAGGTGCTAAGGAGCTGACCTTCAGTACCGTAGTCAGATTAACCTTCACTTCATTATTCATATTGTTCTAAGGTTCCTAACATTGTAAACACTCTAATAGCATCAGAGTCGGAAAAGAACACGAGTTGGTCAAGAGTGAAGAAAACTGTAGATCTAGGGACTGCCATACCCCTCTACTCGGTATGAATCAGCATATGAGTACGGTAGTAAACTGGAAGAGAGGGAAACAACGTCTCTAATTGTCTTATTTTTTTGTTATAACTTTAATATCCTAATTCTGACTAAAATTTGTTCATCATTAATGTCCTTTTTTGTCCTCCTTATTGACGTATATCTTAGAGGATCCTCCCGTCCTATCTAACTAACACTCGGCATTTCTCCACTCATCAGTCAAGACAACAGGGAACTTTTGTTTGCGGTGTGTTGAGGTCCAAAAGGATAACAAACAAAACAGTGCTTAGGGTTGTGAGCAGAAAAATCTTTCTGTTATTAATAAAACTACGGGAAAAGTTCTTAGACAATTCCTTAGCACATAGTTGGGATATATTATTTATTCCCAGTTTTGTCGGCCAATGTCGTAACAGCTGGATGACTTGAAGGTTCGCTATGACACATGTTATTGTTCTCAATTTAGGTCACGAATGTTATAAGTGAATGTGTCACAGTATGTGTTAAAACCTAGTCAACAAGGTCTATCCATTTGCGGTCCGTTACATACTAGTATTGCCACCTCGCTTAAAGACCAAAAATAACAGACAAACTAGACTCGAAGGAGGTTAGTGCATATGGTGTTCTAAATGCGGCAATTCGATTGTAAATTTACCCAGAGTCGTAAGGTCGAAGGTATCATCCTGGTCGAAACAAAATAAATATCGGTAATTGTTTTATTAATCACTAAGTTTCAAATGCGAATTCATCATAACGCTAGAATCATTGTCACTCAAGAGATTGTGTGTGTCCGTGCGTGTTTGGAATAAAAATATGAAAATGTTTTTGATTAAATATGTTTAAAATATTTCATCAACATTATACTAGTGATACCGATGATATTCTTTTGTTAATTTAACTATTTTTCATTACTTCATCGTCATCATATGACAGACGGAAAGCGGAGTAAGTTTCTTAGAAGTAATACATCTTGACTGTCGTCATTAAGATCTCAGAGTTGTAAATAAACTCCATTCTTCTTGATTGTAATGAATATTTTTTCATGACAGTTTATGTCAAAAAACTTTTGTTATAGATTTGTCATCTAAAAGAGTGAAAACATGGAGAATTCCCCCCCCCCTCAAAGATGTATACCGTGAGCTATAATTTAAAGAATGTTATGGGACACAAGAGAAGTAATATATCTTCATGGATATAGTTGGTTAATCTATTCTCAAATTGATTTTGTGGTTTATAATGAATCAGTTATTAAGTTTGTTAAAAAAATTTGTTTGTTATGGTAAAGAATGTTGTAATAGTTCAAAATTTCAAGAAGTAGACACCTATTTGGTAAGTGTATTTATAATTTTAAGTCGATCACCTTTGGACCAAGTAAACATTAAAAATCCGCCATAGTCACGATCGACACGTTGTCGATTTCTAATCACGACGATCGGTCAAATAGTTTTCAAGATCGGAGCTCCGTTTCAGTTATTCAATTGAAACATTGTGCTTTATTCTAAATTTACTCATCATTCATGTCATGGTCACTGAAACGTCGTCTTGTATGTAATGTAATGTACAAATCAATGTTTGTGGAAAATTGTGTGATTTCTTTCATTTGGTTTATATAATAAATAATTACAGCAAAATTTCATAATTAACTAGCAGAGTACCCGTCCTTCGTACGGGGTTGACGTATATTTGTATTGAGTGTTAAGGAAGATTTCAAGGCCAGTGGGTCGGTGCCCCCCCCCCACACACAGACAGACACCATTAGATTTTTATATAATAGTATAGAAAATTCAGAATAGTATACCGTATAACTACTTTCTTTTTAAACTTCACAAAAATATGGTAAAGAAGGTGGCTCATCTTCTATAGGCCTACCTAACCTTTCCCCCTTAAGAATTATATGGGAAAACTTATATATATATTTACTAGCATTCAATTTTTTAGAAAATAACCTACCATAACTTTTAGAAGATATTCTACTAATAACGAGACAAGAAATGATTTTTTAACAAGATAGGGCTCCTGTATATTTTTGTCGAGTAGTTAGAAATTATTTGTATGTTACATTTAGGAGAACTGAATTGGGCGAGAAAGGACCAATTAATTGGCGTCCTAGATCACCTGAACTATTATGTATGGGGACATATGAAATCGATAATATATGCTCAAAAAGTAATTAAGGGCAAGAATTTTCAATGAATTTGAAATTGTACGAAATCGAAGCGTTTTTAGACCCAAGTTAAAGTCTACTTTTGAGTATGTTATAATAAATAACTAGCAGGCCTATCATAATGTTTTGTGTGTTCTTGACAATTAACATTTTTTTCGTTTTAGTTTTTTCGACAATAAGTTAATTATTTTTCAAAATACAGAAAAATTAAGAACACCTATTTTGTTTGTCATTATATTATATTGTCTATCTTAAAATATGCCCATTCCGAGATTATTGACTTTAAAAATTTGAAGTTCGCCATTTTCAATATTTAAATAGTAAAATTTGTATCCTTGGGTCTACTGATAAAAATAGTATAAACAATGCGTATACCAAATTTAAACTCGTAATCTTATTAATTTCAAAAAGTTATCATTAATTTTTTTAACACAAAATGGCCGAGAGACGGAAAACTATGCGTTTTAGATGTTTATATGAACTTTTTAAATTATTTTCATCGGTAAAACTTTTCCTGAAATTCTTTCCGTTTCTTCGTGAAACACTCTGTATATTAATTACATGTTTAGAAATATATAAATAATAATATATTTACAAGTAAATCTTTATATATATATATATAAAGTATCAAATGAATCTCATTTTCCAAAGTCCTTAAGGATGAAACATATAATAAGCGATTTCTTTATTTTCTGTCATGAAGATTGTAAAAGCTTATTCTCTAATATAATATTCTTTATCGCTAAGGCGGGTTTGAAATTCTAATTGCGGATGCCGCAGGAAAACCCATCCATAGTATTTAATTATTTGTTGTGTTTTTCCTTTCAATCTATTGTATTTCACAAGAAAATGCATTGTGTGATTGGTTAAACCTTGTGAACAAGGAAATGCGTTTAATTAATGTGTAATGCATTTACTGACGTGCATTTTACGTATAAATAATAGGATCTTGTCAACGTGGCACAAAACCCTAGGTGAGATATTTATTAGTTTTAATATGAAACAACCAGAATCCCTAAGTAAGCATGGGATAATTATAAACTATTAGGTCAATATTATTTTATTATGTTCAGATTTGGCAAATGGTATAACGTACTTGTAAATGACATAGTTTTAGACGCGGTATTTGAACAACACTACGCTAGCACATTATGTTTAAATACCTTACAAAGTTTATAGACGACATTTTACATTTTGCAAAATTCATATAAAAATTTAAAGATGTCGCGTTGTACTAATAACCAGATGTATCTTGCTGAACGATTTGCTTTAATGTCTTCCTTGTGTGGTCTTGTTGAACACTGCTAAACCGGATATTTGAATTTTTGGTTTAAAGTTAAAAAAATACCGGTACGCAAAAAGTAGATGCACTCCTACGCTTAGTGTTTCATATAAGAAGGGCGAGTACATCGGAAAAACTCAGAAATTATATATATATATATATATATATATATATATATATATATATATATATTTATCGTGGAATTAAATAAAGAGTGTTTCAAGCCACACCAATAAAATGGATTCTGGACAACGGTTTGAGCTAGGAACTTGTGAAGGTTTTCCACATACATTTAATACGAGCGAGTTGTCTGAAACTCCCCGATATATACTGTAGGATTCAGCATTTCCATGACTTTCATACACCTCTAATAAATATCTAGATTTTTTAATTTCTTTGAGAAAATGCAGAAATATATCTATCAGTAAGACTTGAGTTTCACATATACAATTGATGTGATTAATTTTATTAATACAATTACTAAGAGGCATAAGGGAAGAAATTAGGCTCAATTGGCTCAAAACACACTACAACTGTTTAGTACTTGGCATATTTGTACTTTACAAATTGAAACCTTAATTTTGATACCCAACTTCAATTTACAAGCCTGTATTTCTCCCAAAGTTGTACATATTTGCGTTTATTTTTGAATTTATAAAGTTTTACTAGATTTCCTGTATGCAGGCCAAAGCTTTGCACATGTATGTAAGTTTCTTCATAGAACGGTTTGGCTCACAAATAGTATCTGTCGTCAAAACATAAATACTGTCAACGAAGCCCTATAAATAAACTACTTATTCTGAACTCTGAACAGAATTGTCTTTGTAGGAAGTTGTTATGTTAAACTTATATGAATGTCTCTTAATATATCATTAATCTATATTATTCAGATGCGGCTCTTAAGAAAAATGCTAGCATATTATATTCTCTCTTTTCAAAGTTTTGACGATGGCGTTTACATTTCGAATAAAACTTGATACCTTTTCGTTTTGGTACGTAAAATAATCGGAGGAATCCGGCCGTGAAAACAGATTTCACTAATCTCTTCATTGGATAATCTAGTTGCACAACGAAGTCCGATTTTTGTTTTTAAACTTAACAAAAGGATGGTTAAGAAGACTTACAACTTCTAGGCCTACCTAACCTTTCCCGCTTATATGGGGAAAACTCGAAAATTATATATATATATATATATATATATATATAATTTTTTTTATTAAACTTGCTATTCTCTTGAAAAATGGTACTTTGAATTAATATTTGTTTTCGTTTTTGCATTTCTTCAAATGTACTTCTTTCTGGTTCCCTGTTAAAAGAAGGAAATTATCTATACATTTCTAAAATAATCGCAAAATTTGGCAAAGGTCGGTTGTTCTCATCGCCATTATCACTTTTATCTTTATTAATTTTGAACGTGCAGAAAATGAGTAATCGGTGAGTCATCATACAATTCCACTCGCCATAGTCAGTCAGATATTTATTATTCGTCATTAAAATCTATTCATCTGCATATTATACTTCTAAATGCTTATTCAAATATTTATTTACGATTTTTCCCCCTTAAAATCTCTGTACATTTGAATTTATAAAACGACAATACGATTTATAGTTAAAGAAATAATTGTACTTCATTTATAATTTTTTATTAGCTGTCCTTAGGAAATGAATTAGATTAATCTACCATTGTAAATAAAATGTTTTTAAGTAAAAGAGAAAAGAAAACTAAATGATGTAGTTAGTCAATAATACTAATTGTAAACTTCATTGTCAACACTATCAGATTGACGGCTACTTTTTTCTTCACATTATACAAAAGCTTCATCAGTCAGCCGTAGATAAACACATATCACATTACGTGGTGATTTTGCTTTAAAAATAAACAATGAAACTACATTTGTCAAAAGTTTTCACATGCTTATTTATTATTAGGGAATTTATTTTGGAAATGTAGTTATTGCAGCCCCGCTTTTATGGCGAAGTGATATCCGAGACTTTAAAATGTGCACCGATCATCACCTTTGAACATGCTTAATGGCTTTTATTAGCTTTTTTAAATAACTTCATAGATAAAAACAACTTAATAAATAAATAAATATACAGGGTGTTTCACCAAGAAACGGAAATAATTGGTGATAAAAGTATGGTATGATAAAAAATATTGCATTTTAGCACGAGTTATTGCTACTGTATAATAAGAAATAACTAGTAGGCCAATTATTATTATTAGTATTGTTTAGTGTGTACAGGAAAATTAAAAAAATCTATTTTATTTGTCATTATAAAAAATATAAATATTTTGTCACTTATAAAATTTTCGTAAAATTTACAGTGTTCGAGATATTTGAGTTTACAAATTTTAACGATCGTTATTTTGATTATTTACATAGTAGGCTAATGTTTTTGATCTTGGCATACTGATAAAAAATAGTATAAACAATGCGCATACAAAATTTAAACTCAAACTCAAAAGTTATTATTAATGTTTTTAAAACAAAATGGCCGACAAGAACTCGTCCTGAAATGCTTTCCGTGTCTTCGTGAAACCCCTACATATATACACACACACCAATTTATATATTTCTATCAATACAAAGATAATCTTCAGCCATTAAAAGTATATATGCGTAAAAAATATATAAATTTAACATTCCTGCTGGTCGCAATATTTGTCGGACTTTTCTTTTGTTTAATTTAAATATAACGAGTTAGTTGGTAAATTCCAATTTATAGATCTTACGTTGACATAGAATAGCTGGAAAATCTGAATCCAGTAATATCCATATGTAAGTTGTATTAAAACAATTTTAGGTAATTATTCCTAACATCTTTACAGAATTTAAATCGCATTTCTATCAATTTTGGCAGGCAAACTAGGTTTTGTGATCAATTGATTATGCTGGTTCCTTAACGAAAAAATTATAAAAAGTTTCCACATCAACGATGAAAACAAGTGTGTTAGGAGTAAAATTAGATTTTTTTTTTTTACATCGGAGAGAAAACTGGTGTTGTGGATGTAAAATTCAAACTGAATAAGTGGCAGTGAGCAGGACATGTTATAAGAATTACAGATAAAAAGAAAGGTGAAACTATGAGATGACTCGGGATCTTGATAATGAAGTGTTAATTTTTATTTTATTTTATTTTATTGAAGTGGTATTCTTAACTAATAAAGGTTTTATTTATTTATCAATATGATCGTTACAGAACTAAAAAATAAAGGTCTTCAAATTTTAAAATTAAGGCTGTTTGAAACGGTTTATCGAAACTACCTTCTTGCGTGGATGAAGACACATCAATGCAGTCTCCACAATCTCGAGGTCGATACACCCTCCTCAGCTGTGTTTTCCTACTTTACCACCCTAAAAATGTTGAGTTTGGCTTATTAAGAAACTATAAAAAATAGCTGTCAAAACTTGAGCGTAGTGTTTGTTTAGCAAAGAAGTTGACAATTAATATGTTGTTCTCCCTGTTTTGCGAGTGTGGCCCAGATACTGTCAGTTGTAAGTTGGTTTATTATCTAACGACTAACGGCCATGTTTGGTGTTAACATTACAGACACGTTGCATTTGGCACACTAACCCAGTGGTTTCTATTTTCTCGCTATCTCGTGTATTTTCATATTTTGTTTGAGTGATATTGTCAGTCTGTTGTACATCAATGTTTCTGGCATACAATGTTCTACCTAAATCAATACATTGTTCTTAAAAACAAAATTTTAAATACTTGGGCCTACATAAGGGTTTGAAATACTAACGCCTAATACAATCTGTAAAACAAACACCCAGACCCCTTTTACCTACCAACTAATATTTATCATTACGATTTACCTTCGAGTTTCTAAAATTGGTTATTAAAATTTTTCATTGTAAACCACAAATTGTAGACCGATGTAGAACAAATTTGGTATCTGGGCATATTTTGGTCATGTCTCGAAGTGTTCTCGTAAATATTTTTACTAATTTAAAGTTTAAGAATATTGCAGTAGACCAAATTACAAAATGTCTATTTTCTCGTAATTAAAAATCGACTGTAACAATATTGTTCAAATTTTCTTAAATATAGGCCAAGCCCGGAAGAACCTGAACCAAATGGATTGTTCGCCATTTCGTAAAAAAGTCTGTTCGGATTTTATCGATTAATAAAGGAGTGACAATGTACCACGGACGTCGTCTTAGAACGTTCAGTATCTCAATTCCACATAGACAATTTCCATTAAATTGTGGTCAAATGTGAAAGTTTAAGGCTCAAATTAATGTGGAAAGTCGTAGATAAAAGAAAATTAAGGTTCATGAGTAAATTATCCTACACAAAACAAATGAAATTTGACCGCCCTTAACGTCCGATTTATTTTAGTTTTTAGGTGCACCATCAAAAACAAATCTAATCTTATCAAACTAAGTAGATGAATTTCAATCATTTTCGTTTATACCAAATCCACAAAACAACAGAGAATGTCCAGACGCCAGGATGCATAGTCCCAAACGGCTGAACAATGTTTCAGAAAACGTTCGTGAGTGATGCACCTATTTTCTCATGTAAGAAGTAACATGCTGGTGAGTGCAGAATATCTGTACATCTGTTAACCTCAAAGTCAATAACAAATATTAATTCGTAAAGTAATTAATTCAAGATAAATTATAAAGTTTCACTCGCTGAATCTAATTTTAAATAAATTAGATCAAAATCAAATTACAAACACTTTGGAAAATGTTTCATAATAGTTTAAAAAGCTGATAGACTTTTCAACTGCTTCATACGAATTATTGTTACATTGTTTGAAACTATTGTTACTAATTGGAAAAACTAATAAAGGAGAGCTTTAGTAGTATATATTTTTTGTATCGTAAAAATCGGACAAGTGCAAGACGCTGGAGGATAAGAAGAAAAATATTGGCATAGATAAGTAGGAGATACATTTTTGTTTCATAGTAGGTGTACATTGGTAAAGTTCTTTACTTTCATGATTTGGCATCTTGAACAAATATTTGATACAAACTCATCGATTTTTCTTTTCTACTGGAGAAATGGTCATTGCTTTATTAAATACCAAAATAAACTACATCACTTGCCTAAACTTAAAGTATCTAATCTTTCGACGTCCATACTTATTTATGATTAGTGAAATCTCAACATAAGGTTAGGATGAAAGCCATGACAATAACGGTATATTGTATCCTATTCCTTGATTATAGATGACCGACAAGTGAAAAACGGACGTGTAGAAAAAAAGAGCAATTTCCGTATAGGACGCAATTACTCAGCTTCCGATTGCAATTCATTTCCCGTCTTTAAAAGCTTTCACGCGACACTGTAAGATATTGTAATCCTAATAACTGTACTGGAGAGTTTATTAGAATAAGTTAGCTCTATTATCTCAATATGCTTATATTATATCTGAAACTGTTTTGGTTTGATGATGCGATTCATCTAAATAGGATGCGAGGATCGTTCTTCACTTCAGGAAGTGGTGTTACATTAAACTGAGAAACAATGCAACCTTAAAAGACGAAAATGATATTATTTAGTAAGAATACCTTTGTGTTATGTAGATAGTGATCTATAATCTGTGAGACAGCGAATTTGCGTCTCTAGCGTCCTTCCGCCTTGGTGCTTTCTTGAAATCTCTCTTCTCCAGGTTTTACCATCACTAGTAGGCTATTACAGTTATTTAACATCATAATGTCTATTCTTAAACATCCTTCAACTAATTTAGTTTTCTTCCTTCTTTGTCATGACCTATGTTTTGGAGCCATATAGCACTATATAGCCATATAGTTCAATTTTATATGTGGGTAATTTAAGCTTTCTTGGCATTTTTTTTTTAAATTTCTAAAGGTATCTTGTAAAGCAGCATGTCTTTATTCCCTGAAGCCGATTTTTCGCTGATTGTTTTGGTATATCACTATTCTCTGTTATTAAGTTTCCCCTATCTAAATTAATCTATACCCAGGAAAGAAAAGATTTTTTTGTTTAATTTTCCCATATATATTTCTTATGGGAGAAAATTAGTTGCAGAAGGGTAACCTTACTAACTTTTATAGAAATTTGTTGAAAGATATTTACTTTTTTCGGGGTTTAAAGACATAATTAAAAATCGGGTTTCTTATTTGTTTATACGAAAATAAAATTTAACAAAATTTGTTTTTGTTTTTTATAGTTCTAAAAATACAAACATAAATGATGTATATACAAATTTTGAAAAGGAAGAAAGTTTGTACACAAATGCAACATCTAAAAATGACAAATTAATTCACAAGAATAAATCAGAATATTCTTCTCAAACTGTCAAATTATTGTTACTGTATGAACATTATTACAACAGACAGCCTATAATAACGAGAAATAGTGTTATTTTGCTTTTAATGTATACGGGGTGAGATTTTTATCTTGCTCCTAATGGATTCCCATTTATTAGACGAACTTAACAGAAAAGGATAAGATTGTGTACACCCGACGCATAACACAAAAGTACTTCTCAAAAATTTGATTTTTGGAGGTCTTGCTTGGGTTCTAATTTTAGTGTAAAAATTAAACCAAAAACAGACCTTACAGTGAGTTAGGGCTTGACTGGAGCTTTAAGATAATATATCACATTGTATATTTTAAAAACTAAATTTTTTGAATATTTTATTCATTATTTTTTAAATTAAAATGGTTAAATTAGCATTTGTGTTAACATCATTTTAAATTAAACTAATGGAATATTCCGTTATTCAATAACTCAACTCTCAACAAAATGCAAAATGAAGGCATTCACTAGATCTTCTTGTAATTTTAATTTAATCAAAATCGCGTAAAAACAGGTAATTTGTAGAGATACTAAAATTAAAACCCCAAGACCTCAAAAGTCGGTTTACAATGTGTTTGTTATCTCCATTCACAATTTCAGCTTTCTATTATTTTCAGTTACCGTACGTTCGTCTTGGCTATATGGTTGTTGTGGTATAATTGCGGTGTTGTTCCGTTATTACTCATCATCTGTCAGTATGAATATGAGGAAAGTTTTTCATGTGGAGTACCAATAAACCGATAAAGAAAGTACTGTAATATAATGCCAGTAAAACAGATTATTTGTCCAAGTTGTTGATGAAACCCATAAAGTCGATTCTTCATTAAAATAAACTCTATAAATATTACATTAATTTTTTCACAAAACCTGAAGTCCAAATTAAATAAATATATTTGTATCTCTTATAAAATGGCGATTCTGAAGTTATAAAAAAATTAAAATAAATATAGCCACTTAGATGGACGGTTAATTCAAAATAACTCAAAGTGATTTCAATCAAATTTTGGTATTTGTAAAGATGTATTACTCAAACTGAAGTGCCAAGTTGCATGTGACCCTAATAACTATTATAATTCGCAGTAAATAAAAAATATATAAAACTGGTTATATGATCTTTAACGTGTATTCCTTATTAAATATTAGTTCCTATAGTTGGTGCATATTTAGAGGTCCTAGGTCTTAACAGCCTACATTTCCAACCCCCTAATATTTAATTATTAAAAAAAAAATAAAAAAAATTACTCAATAATCATTTTTTTGTAATATTGTACTACGAATTTTCAATGGCTAAATCATCACGTTGGTACTGAAACTATAACAGACGATGTTGTCGCAGTTCATTATTAAGAATATTTGTGTAGTGTAACACCTGAAGATGACGATTTAGTCATTGAAACGTCATCTAGTTTCAAGTAACTTATTTATTGTGGAAAATTGTGTTTGATTACATTTGGTGATTGAAGTTTCAACGACTGTTGCTCATTTACTTAATATTTATAACAATTTGTTAATATAAGCTAGAATAAATTTTTTAGGCATTTTATTACCGATTCCTGGATCTAAAAGGACACGAATGTGAACTAGAATGCTTCTAGGTGACGTCGATGTATTGCAATTTATTATTTAACAGGTCTTACAAAGTTTAACCACTAAAAGTTAAATTTAACTACGAAATGCGGATCTAAATATGTTGGGCAACTGCGTGGTGGAGTTAAATTTAGCACGCGCTCTTCCTCCGGACCACATTCGTAGGTGGTGGATTATTTCTGAAGTCCAACATTTATATTGCAGTGTTTTATTGCTTTTACAACATTAGTTGCATACATAGTATAAAGATAACTGCCATCATAATGTACGTGATCATGTTAGCAATTTATCAAAACCAAAAGGTTACTTTTTCAATCGTTTTATGCAACAAATGCTACGTGTATTACGTTTTGTATATAGTGTTGTATTCATTCGAATAAATTTTATAATCATGGCTGGAAAAAAGTAATGTCATCGATTCCACATTTGAGTCATGTTTATATATGCATTAGTTATATTTAAGCACTTTTTTCAAAGTAATTGAATGACTCCCTACTACCTCTGTTGTAAATTTATAAAAAAGTCAATTTTAAAACATTAATTTTAGTAGTTAATTAATGATAAAAGCCTAAAAATAAAAATAAACCTACTGTTTTGAATGGAGTGAGGAGCGGTGGAAGTAAACCAACCTTGGTTAAACTTTTATCCCAGTGGTCAAGAGGATTCGAGAGGAATGTGAAGACTATCCAGACCCAGAATCTGATTGCTGATACTGTAAGCTAAACTGTAGCAAGAACTATCCCCTTAACCTTTGCCTCAAGGGTCGTTGTACCAACCTAAACAAAAACTTTGTAGACATGTAACTTCATTGATTAGGTGCAACCAATGGAAGATCTTGAGCTTCACTGCTGAACTTCCAGTACTTAAGAACCCCGCTTCCAATATTTATCTCAAACGCTGGATGGTATATCAAATGGAAATTATTCCACAGACCTTTTACCAAACACTGTAACAAATTACAAAGTTGCTCAGGGTTGGTTAGGTTTGATTTTATATAGTGGTAAAATCTTTATAATATTACACAATCATTCCAATAACTTCAAGGCATAGCATTGATTAATAAGTATGGTGTTGGCTGGTGTAAAGAAGAGTTGAGTTAATTTGTTACTGCCAAATAAAAGTTCACCAGTACAAATGATAACATAAGGAATTTTTACTGTCAGATATTTACGAAGCGCTTGACAGTCCTATAAAAATGTTTTGGTAGTTTACAAATTACTTTTATTTTATACTTGCTAGTTGGTATATTCCTTAAATTATACATCTTAACATTTAAGAAATCGATATTTCCCAAATCATCATCTTAAACAGATGGAGAATGTATGTTTAGGTCTTTGGAGGTTACATTTTGGATAAACTCAATCAAACTCGTTGGAACCAATTTTGAGTTCTCGAAAAAAATGGTTGGGGGAAATACCAGATGTGATCAACATGATTCACTCATTTTGGCTGTAGAATACAGCGCAGACAACAGTTAAAAAATACTTTATTGGGCTTATGTGTTTATAGAGCGGATAAAAAATTGATGTTAACTCCTTGGGGAAATTAAAGTCTAGAAATTATTGTACAAAAACAAAAACGAACCCCCCCCTCCAAAACTTTATTCGATAACTGTGTATGCTTAACCGTAGTTTGTTACACAACCAAAGCAAGTTTAAGTTATATTTAAATACAGAAAGTCTTTTGCTCTGTTTATTCTAATCTCTTAGTAGTAACGAATCTTTAAAATTAATGTTTTGTTAAATGAAGAAATTGTGTCCGTTAAATAGTTAATTTGTTTGTTAGAAACTACAAAAAGTGGATCGAGGTCATTATATATGGAGTACCTGTATTTAGAAATGTATTATATATTAATTGTAAAAAGTTAAATAAATAGCATTGGCTTAAAAGGCTGTTGATTTACTAGTTAATGTCGGTTAAGAATGAAGAAACACCGAAGCTAGGTTCGTACAAATGGACACAGCCTTTCCATAACTACTTGCCGTTTTCCCCTCATAGTTCCATATGTTGAGCGCTGAGAAATAATTTTTCGAAATACGAGCAATAAAATTAACCCTAGCTGGAGGGTGACCATCTCCTGAACTTTTCGCTTTTGAAACAAGCGTTCCTATTTGGTAATATACATTTCAAATAAATACAAATATAATTATAAGGTAAGTTCAAATAAATGCAATAGTGATTATTTAATTTAAAAGATTCAATATAAGAATTTAAAATAATTTATTTTCAGATATTTTGTATTTAAAATATCCAACTACTCAGCTGTAATTGTGTTGAAATATACTACAAAATAAATAAACGGATAAAGTAAAAGTGTAAAATAAATTTCGTTAAAAAATTAATATAGGCTAATACAAAGATGAAAAACAAAACATGGACGCTTATACAGTCGTGACTATAGAGTGAACCTAGCGCAAAGAAATTGAAGGATTTTATTAAATTTTTTTACTAAAAATAAAATGCCTCAATTTATTTATTGATCTTTGAAGGCACAGCTACTTTTAGCCATCTGTCGCCAAAAATATTTCAAGATTATTCCTTAGTGGACATCGGACTAGCGTTTGAGCCGTTTGTTTATAAGCTTTTTAGCTTTACAATACGGCTGTCATAAAACTCCACTATGTGGAGCTGTACCCCGTGTCAGCAATTATTGGAAACTATTAAATATCTTTACTTTATTACAATATTAGAACAAGAGCCACGCATGCCGATACGTTTTTGTTCAAATAATTTTGTTGATCTAGTGACCGTTATAGCCTCATTATTTCATGAAATTCGTTGTATTAATCCTTTACGCTTGGATTGGAAAAGTAGCGGTATAGAAATAGTTCACATAATTGACGTTCTAAAAGTCAGTATTTACTTTTATAACTTCAAAATACTTTCTTAACTTTCCCGTACTGGGATGACATCATCTTTAAGTAGTTAAACATCAATGTTCAGTGTCAGAATCTTTGATATTAGTCAAGCGTTAACCTTTTCGATATAAAAGGAAAACTGTAGCAATAGATTGATTTTTATTACTTTTAAAGCCTGGTTTCCTTGATATTAAATCAAAACACAAAAGCGATTTTCTTCTCCCTTCTAAACTAGCTATGCAAATTTCAAAAAAAAAGTGAGTAAATTGACCCCTTCCTAATATTCCAAATAAAATGACTTAATATTTGGGTCAAACCAGTGCACCAGACTACACGGCCATAGAGATTACTCTTATTGAAAGAGCTCGTAATTTGTTCAGGATGTAGTAACGTGGTAGATCGCGACGCGTCACGTTCTTCCTTTACCAACTACCGTCTCCTTGGCGTATGTGTGCTGCGTCCATACTTCTGGTAGCCAGGGAGTTGCGGACTTCGGCATTTAGTAGTTGTTTTTATCATTTACAGCTTTTAGGGAGGGGGACTGACCTCGGCCATACGCCTATATTGTCGTGTATTAAACATAAATAAATATAGCTTGATTACTAGATCCACTCTTTGCCATATTTTGTGCTCTGTTCTGTTATTTTTAGTACGTGTGATAATGCTAACTTGATCATCAATCGTATTAAAGTATAAAACAAAATTAGTGACAAGTTTGGGAAACTGTGTTTCATATAAATAAATAGAAAATAAAAAAAGATTGAACGTTACAGTCAGGGATATGTGGCCTATCATCATCTTTTGGAGTAATTTACAGGGGGAGAAATATTATGAAATTATATCATTTCAGGGCTTCAATTATTTAATTGGTGCAATTTTTAATAAAATATTCTTCCACATGTTTGGGACTTCATTGCATTATTCACGAGCTGTCCGCAATTTTCTTAGTATAGTTGTAAATCAAAGTCTTTGAATATTTATATTAAAGACGCAGTTCATGAAATTGAACAAAATGATAAAAACTATAAAAAGGACATTTCTACAATGTGTGAATTCTTAGATTGATACAGTTGTTCACCTATGAAAATGTAAAGAGACTATTTTTAATGTGTTGTTTTACGTATTATTTTATTTGCACTGGATAATATGATTATAAGACAAATTTAATTGACTTAGGGACACCCGCTATTTGTGTACGCTCCCATAAGATATTTCTGAAAGCTACGAAGTAAGCCAACAAGGTGTAATGGATGGATATGCAAGAAAAAAATCACAAATGTACCCATTTGGCAGATGTAAATGCCTTAATTACAGTCATTACTACTGCTGTTTGATGGCACTGTTTAATGTCTACATAATGGGTTAAAGTAGATCCCTAAGCTTGGCATCCATAGTTTAATGATCTTTGTGTTATCTCACTCAGACTTTTATCAATTGTTTTATTTTATCTGGAGTTTTGTCTACTTTAAAACTTCTAGATCAGGGGTGTCCAACTTACAAAGCCTCAAGGGCCACATTGAAAGTGGTTGCGGGCCATATATAGGGTTCCTAGATTAATTAAATTATTTTTTAAATTTATTTAATTTTTCTATTAATTTCTTTTCATAATATTGATATTAATTTCTATTAATAATATTGATATTAATTTCTATTAATAATTTGATATTAATTTCTATCAATATTAATATTAATTTCTTAATCAAATTACAAACCAGCATATTTGGTATAAGTTTGTTTATATTACTTAATAAAATCTCCTTCAAAGGAAGACATTTCAAAGTAGTTTTCTGATTTGTATAATAAATTTATTTCTAATAAACTCTCGCGAGCTGCACAAAACGGCATTACGGGCCGCATGCCGCCCGCATGCCGCCCGCATGCCGCCCGCGGGCCGCCAGTTGGACAACCCTGTTTCAGATAGATATTTGCACATTTGTTAATGTATTTCTTATTTCTGGTGTCAGCAATAAATATTAAGTCTGGTGATCTATTTCAACTGATTACATTAAAATTATTTTAGACGCAACTCTTTAAAGCTCATTTCCGTAAATTTATTATCTTAACCTAAATTTATAAATAAATTAACGGTTTAGTGGAAATGGTATTAAACACCCAAACTTTAAACCACACCAATTAAATGGGTTTTACATATTATACATTTTTTTTTACATATCATTATCATTTACTCGATTCATAAGTTGTATAATCAGGTTCAAAATTTTGGACTCCAAAGTGAAAAATTTCCATTTTGACAAAAGCACAATAGCCCAGGATATTGAATTCATTATAATCAAACAAGGTAAATATTTAAAGGACTTTTTAAAACTAGTGAAGGAGAGGGAAATTTGTTGGTAAATAATTTAAACATCTCGAATTTTTCCATATGAAAACGTTCTTAAGATGTTCGTATGTGCAATGGTTTGATATAAAAATGCAGTTATGAAGCGTTACGGATTGTTTAATAGTGTTACAGTGCACAAAGCGTAAAACTCACAAATCCACGGCCGCTGAAGCACAGAACCCTTCATAACTAATTATATTACAAGAGTCCACCAAAATTATTATTACGTGAGAAAATTCAGCTTTTATATATTGTTTTACAATTTTATTTAGTAGCCTACAGAGTGGAAAAGATTTTACAATTTCTTTTCTAATATTTTAATTCTATTTATTTATACTACAACCGTTAAAAAGTTAACAATTTTGTAAAATGTTTCTTATTTAGTAATTAAGTTTCTTATAAAATCTCAGCGAGCAACACATTACAAATTAATGTCATAAAATTAAGATAATTTTCTAAAATAAAACTGTAGGCCGACCGATTACAATAGTTGTCCACTTTTTACTTTGTCACATTAAGTCTCGTAGTACCAAAAAATTTAAGATGTGGGTCAAAAAATTGATGTCGAGTTTTTGGCGGATATATCGGTTTGGATGTCTCCAGAGTCAAAATAGTATATTCCATCACTAGGACCAAAAGTGAAGCTCAAGTAATGAGCGAGGATCGAAAAGCTTCTTTTGGTCCTAGTGATGAACTATATTTTTCGTTATTCCCTACTGCAAATAATATTTCAAAAATCATTTTCAGAAAAACTAAAATGTTATAACCTATTTACCTTCAAATCGATGATAACAGCTGTTTTAACGGTTATTTACAATCGAGAGTATCGATTGATAGGCCACAATTTTATTAACATTATTAGCTAAAATAATTGTGTGTTAGCACACACACACGCACGCGCTATATATATATAATTTTCAAAGTCACAGTATATTTTAATCGGTGCACATTTCACCCATACAATGTCGGGGATCATACTTTTAAGAGATTTTGAAAAAGCTTCTTTTTCTTTTGGTAATTTGCTAATTTAATGTATACTCTTAAGGAATAAGCAAATGTATTCAAATAAAAGGGACTTATGAATATACTTGTCGTCATTTAATAACCGCAGTCAGAAATAATCTTTTCTCTGATTTTTTAAAAAAAATCGAACTTAACAGCGTTCCATTTAGAAGTGACAGTTCAGTATTTTGTACTTATCATTTTTATATTTTTATTTCACAATAAAAACTTATAATTCGTTTTTAACTTGTGATAAGTAAATCAATATATATATATATATATATATATATATATATATATATATATATATATATTATAGGTCAATTACCTTATTTTCCGTCAGACAATCCAATGTTTATCCAAATGGCACTTATACACTGATTATTAATGATAATGACACATTGACACACTGAATTAGTGTCATTATTTAAATGTTGTAATAATTGTTATATGTTATCAAGTAATAAGTGCCAGTTAAAGAAGACGACGTCTTTGAATGACTGAACAACATGATGTCTTGAATCTGACGATGACGGTTTAACAGTCGAAACCGGTTATCCATCTGGATAGACATTGGATTGTCTGACAGAAAATAAGGTAATTAACCTATAATATATTCATTGAAATTACAATCCAAGAGGCCACATCTACATTGTTTGTTACAAGTAAAGACCTACTATAGTATTTATTGTTACTACGCTTTATGTGTGTATAAATAAGATTTGTGTAAGTCTAATTATTTTTTTACAATGGTTTTCCATTTATATTATTTAGCAAGAATTTTCGTATAGTAGTTTATTGTAGGAGTATTTATTGAAATAAATATTAATATTTTTGTGGTCTTTAACCTTAGGTTTTATACAATTTAATGTCCATCCTTAATCTGTGTCAGCATACAAAAGTAAGGATTTTTGAACCTTGATAACTATTTTATTTATATTTTTTGTGTAGACTATTTGTAGAAATTTACTATTAAACTATTTTTTTTTATACTACTTAAAAAGTATCTCTTTTGTACGTTTTAGATTTTTGATGTCTTAATTATAACTTTAAGCTGCGATGGTGAAAAACTTGTAGACTTTTTTCAACAACAGTTTGAAAATTTGTTTGGAAAAAGTTCAAAATATCAAAAATAATATCTCTATAGTTTATAGCAAATTTTTACATACATTTACAAACAAAATGATATGTCATAAGTTACAGTTATAATCGTACATGTTTTTATGCATTTATAAAATAATACATACTAAGATTAAAAAATAATAATAATAATAAACAAACAAACCGGTTGCAACCACGGAGAAAAATGACGAGGGTTAAAATGTAGAAAATTTACTTTTTACAATAAAAACACATGGATTTTAGTATTTATAATAACGCATATTTGTATGGAATTCATCACATTATCGTCTCAAGTCTTTTACGTGTTTTGAAACTGTCACACAGGCATAGAAATAAGATATTCAACAAACGTACTACTACAGACATGGTTTTATTTTGTTGTCAAAGTGCCAGTGTGGGCTACCTATTGTTTAGTTTAGTGCGAACAGTGTAATACGCATGTTAGAATATCCAGTTCATATATTTCCTGAATGAGTGTAGTTACAAAACGAGAAAGCACTGATTATGGTGTTTACAGATTGGAAGTCACTTTCTCAGGTAAGGCACAGTTCTTTGTTATATTTGATTTTTAGTATCTGTGTCGAAAATTAAATTAATTAACATTAAATTCAGTAATTTTCCAAATCAAACTGTGCTCTTGTGGGTCAGGAGTCTATGCCACGGTAATTCAAGAAATTTGAATAATCCAAGTGCCAGGTTTGGAATTTAGACGCTTTTTACAGTTTTAAAGTAGCCTAATTGTTATTTTATTATGTTTAGCATCCTTTTCAAACATTAAGTTAATGACGTTTTTGTGAATTCAGTAATTTTACAAATCAAGTCGCCGTCCTATGAATCATTATAGTGTCTAACAATGGTAATTTCTGAAATTTCAATGCTCCATGTGCCTGGTTTGGAATTTAGAATTGACACGCTTGATACAGTTTTAAAGTAGCCTAATTGTTATTTTATTATGTTTAGCATCCTTTTCAAACATTAAGTTAATGACGTTTTTGTGAATTCAGTAATTTTACAAATCAAGTCGCCGTCCTATGAATCATTATAGTCTCTAACAATGGTAATTTCTGAAATTTCAATGCTCCATGTGCCTGGTTTGGAATTTAGAATTGACACGCTTGTTACAGTTTTAAAGTAATCTAATTGTTATTTTATTATTTTGAGTATCCTTTTCAAACATTAAACATTAAGTCGTGGCAGTTCTGGATATTTGTAAACTCCTTTTCGAAATGCTCATTAGAGTTGTAAAGATTTAAATGTTATAACCACTCTATATATTGACTAGAGGTCACTATCACCTTTATATATAATTGTGCGTAGTGGACTGCGATTGTCCATATCCGTTTCCTGGTGCCCTGCCCTTTCATGCGATACGCTACAATGACCGTCATCGCGTTCCATGTACATTAAGTCGGTGAACTATGATGTTTTGCAAGTAGTTAGTTCCATGCAAGTATCTTACAATATTACACAATCTACCAAGAAGTGCGCTAAAATTAGAGTTCACTTTTGTTGACATCTGTAAGTTGAATTCATAACTTTAAAAATTCCCTTTCTCAATTTATTAGGAAAATCCTTTTCTCTCGGCAAGATAAACTGTATTATAATACTACAAACCGTAACTGCAGCAGCTTACGCCAGTTAGATAATCGTATGTATGGGTTAAGATTTGATAAAGCGATTACAATAGTTGCAATCTTCAACCCCGCCCCCTTTTCAGAATAGTACCCCTTTAGGGAGAATAGGAAGTGAGTTTTTGAACGAAGTATATCTAGCCGTACGATGTTCTGTTAGAAATTGGGGGGAAGGCGCATAATTTTATGGTTTTTTCCGGCAGATGTGGAGGTCGGGATCGACATTTTGCTTATGCGTGGTGCAACTTTGAGTGACGATTATTATAGTAACATAAATGTATTTGTCAAAGCTGGTTGGGCTATAGTGTGACAGTTGGACAATGACAACAACACAGACGTGAATTCAGTTTTAGCTTTCGCTCCAAAAAGGGAAATGAAGATCCAGTACGCGGTCAAGTAGACCATTTATGTTTTTTACTTATACGCAAAACCGTATACCGTCCAGTATTTTTTTCTTTAACCAAACTATTTTTTAGTTTTTTCGTGCTCTGTTAAAAGTGTCGAGAAAACAAAAAGGTAATCGTATCGATTTGAATATGATCATAAATTCTCGTAGTATCGATTCTCTTCAACGATTACTGCAGTATAAGAGAATATAATTAAGTACCTACGCATCGAGACGTTTTTGTATTAATTTTAAAAGCTAAGTTGTTTTCAATAGGAACACTGGACGTGATAAATGATAGTTTCTATGAAGCATTCACTACCACAGGTTACACAATAGGAAATATTTGGAACTAGGTTGACACATGTCACACTAACCTGCAGCGGCGCGGCGGTCAAAGCCAATGACCTACTCCCACAATGTCCCCGTCCTCGTGTATCTGTTTTCACCCTGCCTTTATGTCTCATTTGTTTTATGCAATCATAGAATTCGTAGCAGTACACCAGACATCCACGTGAGGAGCTTAATATGAATATTAAATATGTTGCTTTCTAGGGAAAAAAACAAAATGTATGGTATATTTTCAATTTTTTTAATTGAACGTAAGTAAGAAAAATTGCCGATTTCTGTTCGTGCGTTCTACTGAAGACCAAACGAACAGTTTAGATTTATTATTAACGACCCTTAGATTTATTACTTTATTAGATTTTTGTAATTTGAGATTTCTGTTCTTTAAAATATTAATATTGCATTTTCAATTCAATTTATCTCATAAGCCTTCTTTAAAAAAACATGGTACGCAGCTATTCAGAGCCTTTCGTGTAATATTTAATGTTTCAAATATTTCAAATTGGTTTGGAGTATTAATCTTCATTTTTCACTGTAAATTAATCGAAATCAGTAGAAAGTGATTTTGAGAAAGTGGCATATTTTATAACCAGCGTTATAGATTTTTATTTTGCTATATACTAATATGTGTGCATATTGATGTGTATAATATGTTTGCACTCCATTTGTGTTGATTTGTTACACAATTCTGGCTACAATTCTGTGGCAGGTACCCTGCATCTTATACAAACATCTAAACATTTATGAATATTATATAAGATTATAACATACATTTACATAATAACAGGAAAGTACATCAGGGCTCTTTATACACTGAACAGGGTATATTGGGAAATGGAGCAGTCATGATTTTAGAATAGAAGGGGGGGGGGGCTTTTGAGGCTGATGCTTTTCCAACAGACCTAAAGGAGGGGAATCTAGCTAGAACCGTGATTAGAGGCAGATCTCCGTGTTCTTACTTTCATCCCTCTAAGTATATAGCCCAAGTTAGTAGAACACGTGCAAAGTAATAAAAGATAGTTTAATTAATTATAAACGGGTTACCTTTATTTTCTCACCCGAACTAATTTCGAGGGACTTACGTCGCCTGCCGTTTCGATCTCCTGACAAACGTTCGAACGCGCAACAATGAGGGCATAAGGACCTCAACAGACAACCAGAGACACGTCATCGCCCTGGAACTCTAATAAATCGGAGCAAGCAGCGAAGAATCCTCACATACCTATCATTATAAAATTAAGGAATAAAGGGTTCATTGCAAACGGGCGAATTTATTTATATCTACAAGGTTTTAAATTTTATTTTCAGCTTTAAAATGATGATCGCTAAAAGTTACTGTTGGTTTCCAAGGTATGCACACTGGTGTTCTGAATCGAAATACAATGATAGCTCTCAAGTATAGCGTTAACAAGGCGTAACGAGCAGATGTACAAAGAAAAAATATATGACCAATTTAATTTGAACTGTTTTATAACACTATTCTGCAGAAATTTTGTACCCGGTCAAAAGATATAAAACTTCCTAGTTTACTACTACTTCTTTGATGATTTATTTGAATTTAACCTTTTATAAGTTTCATACAATTACAGTAATATCTTACGAACACACCCACTCACATCTCTTACACTGTTTTATTCCTATTGATTTCCTTTAAAATTTATTTCTATTTTCATGTATCTTGTATATTTGCATCATCAATGAATTAACAATTAATTGTAAAGAATAGTCAGACCATTTATATTTTCAACGAATTGGTCCATCAGTTACTGAATCCCACGTATTTATGGTTTAAAGTCCATTTTATCAGATAAGGCCGTCAGCAATCTACAGTTATATAAATCTATGAGTATTTCATAATATTTACTAACACTGTGGATTCCATTGAATGGTATATCACGCATAAAGCATTTAACTGCCCCCCCCCCCCAGTGAGTGTATATTGTGGTATCATATTGCACGCTAGAAAATATCCACATTGGGTTTACGAGAACGTTTTGTTAAGTCTATTAAAATATCCAAGGAGCAAGGCCAACTATTCACAGGATGTTTACCTAATGATAATGAACCATGACAGGTGGATCTCGATGTTTATTTGTATATATTTGTCATAAACGTAAGGGTAAAAAATGGAGAATTTTGAATGTTGTGCAACTATGACTCCTGTATACAGCCCACAACAATGATATGTTTTCAATTTAAAATGTAAGAGTACGTAAATTTACCTGAAGCAAAATTAATAAATTAAGAACAATGGAAAAATCTAGTCATAAATATTTAATAGTCAAAATTTTATAATTTCAATTTGTTTCCTATTTCATTAAAATTCTACTTGTCAAAGTTTAGGCAGTAATTTAGATGAATTTCTCTAATTACTAATTCAGTATAAAATTTCACAATAGTGATTAATTACAATTTAGTAATTTAAAAATACAATAAAATTGTTTAAGTAAATGTCAATATTATTTATTTGGTCAATGTTGAAAAATAACAATTTTTGAAAAATAACATTTTTTCAAGATTGTAGAACATTTCTTATCTGCAGTGGGTGGATAAATAGATACTAAATATTTATTTCAGTATTATATTATAATTATTAAAAAAATTTATAAATTACATTTCTTGTAACTACGGCTTCAGGTCAAGAGAATTTAATTTCAAAAACGATAGGAGGGTAGGCTACTGATTTTCTACGGTATATTAACAATTTTTCAATTTTTTAAAAAATATCTACCTAAAACTTTACCATTGTTTATAATTTTGTTAATACTACTTTAACAAATTTGTAACAAATGGGAGTTTTATCAATTCTGGTAAATGTAGATATATATATGTGTAATATTAATGGAAAGGAAATAAAAAAGTGTTATTATTGATGTATACCCACAAATAAAAATCATAGCTATAAAATGAAATTTGTAGCTTATTATAGTGTAGCTTATTATAATTCTACACAACCTACTTTTAAAGAACAATAATTTAAATGGTTAGAGATCTTAAATTGATGTCATCAATGAAGCCATTAAAGGGTGATCACATTACAGGATACAGCCCGTATGAACAATTGTCATTTAATTATAGAGTGAATTTTATAAGGCATGTAAAGAGGTGTAGTTTCGAAATGGTTTTATATAGGTCTAGGACCATTCGGGTAGTATAAAAAGGATGTTAGTGTATAATTCAATCATATGCAAGTTATATAATTAAGAATACTTTTTTTTAAAATTTTTAACTATTGATGTAACAATTAAAACATTATAAAATATGACAGGTACTAATCTATTTCGGCTGACTTTTAAAAGAGGTCAAATCGTTTTATGTTAACAGGAAATGGTTTTATGTTTTAAAATGTTGTGAAAGATTACCTATTGGAGAGACTTTTTTGAGTTATCATCAATTTTTGGACAATATTGACATTCAATATGTTGGTACATGACGTGATGAGGTCTAGGCATTTGAGATACTGTTAAATTTGGATACTATCTGAAATTGAGAAAATCTATCGACTGCTGAAAACTTAAGACATCTATTTGATGCCAATAACTAATCAATGCTGATTGGACGTACGTAAGATATCATTTAATTTGAACCTTGCTGACTGAAATGGAGGGGATCTATCTGTAATGGATTGATAGGAGACATCTATTTGCTATTGGTAACTTAGTCAAAACCCTAACACAATTATTTTGAACTTGTGTTTTATTTCTTGTAATGAGTGTAAGGGTTGATTTTTGATTTAAAGATTGAAATTTAGATTTGACATTAGGGAAACTAGGGCCTAGTACTATTAAAAGGCTACAAATCTGGCTCAATTTGAGTAATAATAAAAAATAAAAAAATTAAGTTGTGGTTATATTTAAATAAAGTTAATAAATCAGAATAATGAGTGAACATTGCATTAACATCATAAATATGTTAAGAATGAAAGAAGAACAAAATTAAAATCCTAGGACATGCAATAAATAAATTTACAACACAGAATAACAAAATTATAATTTTACAACAGATTTAAGACAAAATTAAATCACGTTTCATGGGTTTTAGTTAAATAATACATTATCCCAGGACTTGTCCAATCGTCTACTCAACACTCACTAATTAGGTTTAAACTAAATTAGGTTTTGTAGTATTGATTTCTACATAAAAAATAACTTCCAATAAGATCATTATTAGCCAGTATATAATACAGAAATTTCACTTATTATGTATGGAAGGTCCCAATTTTGTGTTATTTTTACTCAATTTTGATATGTAGATACATGTAGACATATCAATGTAGAATGTTCGGTTTTAAGAATCATTGGAGAGTTTATTAATCCGAAAATTCGGTTAATATTTAGAAGAAAAAAATTACATAGGTTTTGAATTTAAAAAAAAATCTATTTTAAAAATCAACTTCTTATCTTTAGAACCTAAATACAGTACTGGTGGTTTTTTTTAAAGACAGTTGCCAGTCACGAAACATGTTATGGCATCTGACTTTTATCAGGCGTTAAATCATGTTGCGTTCCCAGTGGGAGGAATAATGGAATTAGGAGAAGTAAAAGGTACAGTCGGACCACGAAGAACAACAATTTGTCAAGAGAATGAGAAGACAAGAAGTGTGAATCCTCCGCAATGTCCATGTCATACAGTTCTGACAGTGAAGCACATCCTTATCGATTATTTTCAATTGTGCAGTGCGTAGAATTTTTGTTGTGTCTAATTTGATTCAGGTAGTATTGAAGGGGGCGGGGTGATGCTGAAATCCTTGATCGGGTATCGGCCTTCTTGATAAGATTTAAAATAATGTCCCTTTACAGCTCTTTAATATGTTATGTTATTGTTTGAATTTGATCAAAGTTTATTACTGTTAATCCACTTTTGTGTTGTTAATTTTGATAAAATAATATGGTATCGTTATTTTATTTAGTTTTTAAGCTTGGTTTGATTTTTTTTTTTAATGAGTATTTCATGCTCATTTTTTTTAGGCGATGATAATAACTCTTTGAAGGAAAAATTAACGAAAAATATTCCAAAATTTTAAATGGCCGTTCTAGAACTTATTCGAGTCTATAAACAGCTTGGCCTGCCTATAGTTAAAATATTAAACGGGGGGGGGGGGAAGAAAAAAAGGTGGGAAAACAGTATCAGCTGTGTAAAGTGAATATCTAGCTTGTGAAATATCAAGCTCCTTCCAGCCGTCATGAACACTGCTACCTCGCCAGACTACAGGACTGGATACCTGCTCAGGACATATTTGGTAGTACTCTCTTCATGGTTTTAGTTTCTACACATATGTTCTTTATTTTGTGCACTACTATTATTAGCGAATTCTTGTTAGTTTAAAAAAATTCTTACAGTTGTGATCTTCTTCATGGACATTCCATAACTATGACATGACTATTGATCTTATTCCACAGTAGTAAATTCATAGGACCATTTTCTGCTCAGTGAATAGGTTGTTTCTGAAATAGGACGCCAAACTTCTGGAGTGAGTTACTTACATAAAAATATATAAAAAACTAACTATAAACATGTGTCCTAAACAGCTATGTTTATAAAAAAAATCCTCCATTTTGTATTTTTACAAAAAAAAACATTATAGCTTTTGAAGAGATAAGATATTGAGTTCAGATTTGCCATTCACATTTTTTTTATGTAATGTTTTAAAAGTGTACAAAACAAAGACCATATATATATTATTTTCAAAATGGCGGTCATTTAAAAATTTTACAAAATAATTACAAGAGACTAAAAAGTTTCTTACTTTATTTTGTCTGTAAGTCAAATGATAATCGATTTAATTGACAAAATACTGAAAATACAATTTCTTGGCAGTTGTCTACAACACCTAATTATATATAAGAATTTGAAGAAATTATAATCAAATCCATTTCCCAGATTTCACCAAATATGGAACCGTTTTAAAATAGCAATTGACTGACATTTTTGAGACCTAAGTTAAAAAATATTAATTGTTGTATCAATTAGGCACTGGTTTAGGCAACAATGCATCAATTTTTTTAGTCAGCTGATATTTTAGTTTTTGTTATTCAGAACGATTGACTGTATTTACATTTCCTAACCGACAACAACCTTATCACCTTAGGTTTGCTTTAATAGGCTCCCAACACATTCGAATTGTGGAGAGCGTAAATCAAAGGGGAGTAAGAACACCTGATCTAGAAGAAAACAACCTAAATCGCGTCGAAGAAGATCCACTCGAGAGCCAGGAGCTTTACTACAAGTAGGACATTCAACTGTGTGAAGAGTACCGCGACGAGGTCACCAGATTTAAATCCTATCGATTTTTATATTTGGAGACACTTAAAAGCTTTGGTTTATTCAAGGCCTATTTACTAATGTTGAGACTCTTCGGCGAAGAATTCTCAACGCTTGTAACATCATAAAAGACCAAACCCTAGTTTTTTAACGGGTAAGACATTCAAATTCACAGGTGTATTACCGCCAATGGAGGACATTTTTTTGAACACCTATTGTAAGGGTTTTTTTTGGATTAATATTGTATTCTTTTTTGATTTTTCTGTACTAAAAACTATTGTTTTATTTATGAACAATAAATTCTTTACTGGACTGTAGTGTTTTTTTATTATTATTTCTTTGAATTCTGATTTTTTTTAAAGTTGCTTCTAACCTATTTTTCAGTTTTTTTTCTCTCTTTTTCCCCCTTTTTTCTTTTTTCTCCTCAATAACTCGATTATACTTTGACTTACAGACAAAATTAAAAAAAAAAAAAAAATCATTTTATATATAGTTTAAAACTTCTGTCTCTCGTAATTATTTTGTAAAATCAATAGTTTTCGAGATATTCAACAATAAAAATGTTTAATGGCCGCCATTTTGAAAATAATAAAGATATACAGTCTTTATGTTTTCTACACTTTAAAACATTACATAAAAAAAAGTGTAAACCAAATCTGAACTCAATATTTTATCTACTTCCAAAGCTATATATATATATTTAAATACAAAATGGCGGATTGTAAGAAAACAAAGCAGTTTAGGACACATGTCATGTTAATAGGAACTTTTTTTTATTTATTTTAATGTAAGGAACTGGCTCCAGAAGTTTTGCGTCCTATTTCCAGAAGAGCGTTTGACGTCCTATTTCAGAAACACCCTGATTAACATAAGATGAACTAGAACATATTAGTTCACGGCTTATAAATAAACAGTTTTATATTTTCCTTTTATAACGCTTCTTCGCTTTTATGAGTCTAAAGTCTAAGAATGTAGACTAAAATATAAAGTGTATAAAAATAGATTACAGAAATGTGTGTAAAAATTAATAACTTATTTTAACTTTAAAGAGCTGATTTTTATTCTGATAACAAATGATAAATCATTCTGAATTTGGTTCCAAGATATATTATCAAGACTATTATAGAAAGTTTAAAAAATAATTATATTGTATATTATAGGGAAGCCACAAAATAATTGATTTATAAATTAATATAGTTAAAAAATATAAATCTCTATAACTATTCTTGTTATTATGTGAGTTTATTTATTAGGGTATTACATTTAATGCATTGAGTATTTTGTTTGGGTAATTACCAAAATCAAATTGATTTCTACAAAGGTCATTGGGTTTTTGCAGATAAACTTTCAGATATCTACTTTTTAAGTATAATGAATGACATTGTTAGATTTTTCAATATTGATTCTGTTTTTTACAGCTCCATATTCAGTAAATGCATTTATATCTATTATTGATATGGGCATAAGTCTATAAAATATGAAATTCAAATTTCAATTTCAAACAGCACTAAAAAAAATTCACAAGTCTTGTGAATTTATTAAAACAAAAATAGACGTTTAGATGCAGATTTTCACTTACCTCTTAATTAATTTGATAAAAAATCTAATCTAGTTGTTTAAACTAATTTTGAGTTGTTTGGATCATTTATTACAATCTTAGTGTGGATAGTTGTATATTTTAGAATTTATGATTGTTGTTATTTATTATTAAAAACTTTAGTGTTATTGATTACAATTTTAGTTTCTAATTGAAAATTAATTGCCATACAATTTGTATTTATCCAAAACGAGAAAATAAATTTAGTCATTTAGTTTTAGTTTTTTTCTTTTCATCCTTATTTGTTATTGCCAACTCATTTTCTCCCGCCACCTCAATGGCTATTATTATTAATTTCACATAATTAACAACCATACTAATAATTGTTTTCAATTATTTCACAAGCATGATTTAGCATTATAGGGATACATACCAACATTTTCTGTTACGTACTTTACAAATTTGTTATTGATATTCTAATAAAGCCTTGTAATGTTCTCTTCATGTTAGTTTAATCTAAAATTTGATTCTTTAAATTATATAATATAATAAACAGGCTTAATGGATAATGTTTCATTGTTGAGATTTTTTAAAAATAAGTTAAATAAACAATACAATTGTTTTGTTTTTTTACAGGAGGTAGAGTGGGGGCTTGGCATGGATCACCACCGCAAACCTGCGGTCTCTCCCGATTCAGCTCTCGCCTCCGATCTCTTTGACCAGTTCTGTGCTGCCAACACACTAAAATCAATCCTAGGAATTTTTAGGCATCTATGTGATATTCTTCATATCAAACCCACAAATTTCCCTCAATTCTACCCTAAACTCAAGGTATGTGTAATGTTGAAATATAAAATAGATTTTTAAAACCTGGCTATTTTAGAAAGTTCTGAAACCACAAAAATATAAATTTTTATTCTTTAATATCTTAACATATAATATTTGTTTTTAACACTAGAACTTTAACTCAAAATACCTAGAACAGTGGGTGCGGACATTTTGACCTCACATTACTTTATTGCATATTAAGCTTGAAGAAAATATTTAAAACAATTTTGTATCAACTAATACTTTAGAATATATATCATTCTTAATATTAACACGATAAATAACATATTCTTCTTAACATTAATAAATAACATACTCTTAAATTTAGAATAATAAAGAAACTCGTGTATACAGTTACTGCTAGCTGAATTTTATTTTAACATCTTCTCTTATTACTTATTCTAGAAAAATCATCAATCAGTAGAACACTAATGACAAACTTTTTTCACCTTTTTCATGAGCTTCCCACAAATAGGTTTTCTACATAAAGCACAATGATCAGATGTCTTGTTTCGACATTTTAGGCTCAATACTTGCTCTGAGACTTCATACTTTTGAGGAGACAAACTGACAAATACGGACAACTCTGGTCATCTGTTTTTCTTTTCTTAGCTTGCTTGTATTTTTGTACAAGTTCAACTGAAAGGTTTTCTAGAAATTTCTTTCTCTCCTGTTACTGATTTAAATAATTTCCAAGAGGTAATGCCTGCAAGAGGCAGCTTTACCATATATTTTTACCACTTGTTAACCTATAGGATATTTCAATAAATTATAAAATTGTACAGTTTCAGGTCTATGCCTTAAATTAGATCCAATATTTGCATCTGGATGAAGTGAAGTTATTAACAATATATTTAGTTTTCCCTGATATACAGTAAGCATAAAATGATCATTCTTCACAAATTTTGTAGAAAACAGTTGTTCCTTTGCTGTTTTTATAAAAAGTGGTATCACTCATCTTGACCCATTCATAGTTCTAACTAAGCTAGTTTTTTCTCTTTCAACTTCCTTGCCAATAGTTAAGAAGTAAAGAAACTATAAATCGTGACATTACTGCCTTTGTTTAAAAATTGATCTAAAATGCTTACTACATATTTTCTGATCATGTTTCATTTTTGGATCATTGTTCATCTTTTCCTAGATATGACAATCCATTCTAAAAATATTTGTTTTTAACCTCAGCTGCAATCAAAAATTTGTCCAAGTTGTTTGCCATGTCTTTACGTAAAAGAGCACCTACTATTAGAAGGTAACAATTGTTTATCAATATGTATATATTCACCAGGTCAATAACAAGAAATACCGTTTTGAACAGAACGATTCCCACAGTTCTGACATGAAAGAATCTTGATTGCTTTAAATCAAACTCTAAATACTTCAACATTTTACATATTACACTAAACAAAACTGTAGGACAACATTAGTTTCCCATTCTCAAAATTTGTGATTATTCTTTATTGTAAAATTTCGACCATATAATTATTATAAGTTTTAGAAAATTTGACTGTCAATTCTAAAAGTAAAGAAAACAAAATTACTCTATTAAATTGTATTACGTGTGCATGATGTAATGAGCAATATAATGTATTTACAAATTATAATTAAATTTGATGGAATATAACAGTTTTATAAATAAAATTATACAGTAATTTCAGAAGATGACATTTTGACTGCTCCCACGGTTCTACATAGGTAGAAAAATTATGTAATAACAATACACAGTTTTTGGTATTGATTACAACTCTCATGTCGACTGTCTGCCGACTGCCGACATCTTAGTTTTCTGATCGCATGTTGGCCAAAGGTCAATAATGAACAATTCAATATTTTAACGCTAATTTTCAATAGTTCACGATATTAAATTTGGTTATATTAAAATTGTTTTATACACATTGTTCTTTTATTGTGTAAATATAGTAACTAAATTAAATTTACCGTACTAAGAAAATATTTTGTTTTTATTTTATGTTATAAAATTTTAAGTATTAGCTCTAATTCAGCTATAATAGTACAACAAATGAGGTATGAAGGAGTGTTCAGTGCATTATAATTATTTGGTTATATCGAAGTTGTTCTATACACATTGTACTTTTATTGTATAACTATAGTAACTTAATTAAAATTAGGAAGAAAATACATAGTTTTTAATTCATGTTATAAAATTTTAAGTATTAGCTTTATTTCAGCTATAATCATACAAAAAATAAGGTCTGAGGGAGTGTTCAGTGCATTATAATTATTTGGTTATATCGAAGTTGTTCTATACACATTGTACTTTTATTGTATAACTATAGTAACTTAATTAAAATTAGGAAGAAAATACATTGTTTTTAATTCATGTTATAAAATTTTAAGTATTAGCTTTATTTCAGCTATAATCATACAAAAAATAAGGTCTGAGGGAGTGTTCAGTGCATTATAATTATTTGGTTATATCGAAGTTAGTTGTTCTATACACATTGTACTTTTATTGTATAACTATAGTAACTTAATTAAAATTAGGAAGAAAATACATTGTTTTTAATTCATGTTATAAAATTTTAAGTATTAGCTTTATTTCAGCTATAATCATACAAAAAATAAGGTCTGAGGGAGTGTTCAGTGCATTATAATTATTTGGTTATATCGAAGTTGTTCTATACACATTGTACTTTTATTGTATAACTATAGTAACTTAATTAAAATTAGGAAGAAAATACATAGTTTTTAATTCATGTTATAAAATTTTAAGTATTAGCTTTATTTCAGCTATAATCATACAATAAAATAAGGTCTGAGGGAGTGTTCAGTGCAATTATAATTATTTGGTTATATCGAAGTTGTTCTATACACATTGTACTTTTAATGTGTAACTATAGTAACTTAATTAAAATTAGGAAGAAAATATTTTGTTTTCATTTTATGTTATAAAATTTTAAGTATTAGCTCTTTGCGAGAATATAGGAGATTATTGGACACTAAATTATTAGATTGTGTTTAATTGTCATTGTGATTTATTTCAGGTATTTTCATTTGTTTAGGTTAAGAAATATTGCAGGTATTTCATTTGTTAGATTAAGGAATTAGGCATCCTTAACAAATCAGAATTAAATTTAAATTAATTGTAAAAAATTATTATAATAATAAAAAGGAAATTGATTGTAACAATAAAATTCATTTGTATTTAAAAAGCAGAGTGTGTGATTATTATATATAATAGACTTTGTATAACTTGTCTCTCAATCCTTGTTTTTGGTTTTTAGTATTAAAAACCATTTACATTATATCAAGATTAACCACAGTCTTGATTCTAAATTTAAGTATATAAGATATGTGAATATATTAAGACTTGAGTCTTAATGCTTTAGTAGACCAAATAATTTGTTTTCATCACTTAACATCTAATCACTATGCACTTAATGCTTCATCGAACTGTGCTACATGCCAACTGACATCTTGAACTTTAACCTACAAATCACTGTCACTACCATTTTAAAAGTTGTTTAAATGCCATTCATTGGCATTTATATACATGTGGATTTAAAAAATTATAAACACAAAATTTTACATTCAATAAACAGATAATATGAAAATTTTATAGCTGGTTACGGTAGATCCTAATTTGTTTTAACTTGGTTATTTCAGTCATTATAAAAGAACTTTAATGTGTGTTTCTAGTTGATTGAAGGAAAGACTGATGGTTTCTAACCTCTAATTATTATTTTGTAATAGTTGTTTTATTAAATTATCTTTTTCTCATGGTCCTGAACTCTCATGACATTTGACACCAAATTGTTTTAATAATTGAATAGAGTCAAACTATAGACAACTTTGGATCTAGGACGAAAAATAGGAGAAAAGCTATAAAGCTGAGTGAGTGGATTGGAGTCTAAGAAAAGTTGAAGGAGTCCATTTGTAACCGAGCTGTTAATTTAGAGTTATTTTGAAAATGAATGTATGATAATATATTAATAAATGAAGCATGAGTTATAAGGTCAATGGAGGCTGATAGAGTGACCCATTATACACCATTTTGATAATAATATTATTAGATATTTATGATTTCCAATGAATAAGGAATCATTTGAGTATTGGTGGCAGCTTTATTGGTTTAATTATGCATTTATTTTGTATTGTAATATTCTTTATTTCTGCTAGTACTTGCATAATAATGTTGAGTATCATTTTCAGCTATTCCTATCCTTTTCAACTTATTATTACTAGTTCACACATTTCAGAGTAATTCCATTTTCAAAAACTACTTATGTTTTTTAGATTACAATAATAGTTTTTGAATAGAGAGGTACTTTGAAACCCATCAATATAAGGTGATAAGACTAGGAATGGCTGAAAATTGTACTGAACATAATTATCAGTTTATTAATTCTCTCTCTCTCTCTCTCTCTCTCTCTCTCTCTCTCTCTCTCTCTCTCTCTCTCTCTCTCTCTCTCTCTCTCTCTCTCTCTCTCTCTCTCTCTCTCTCTCTCTCTCTCTCTCTCTCTCTCTCTCTCTCTCTCTCTCTCTCTCCCTCTCTCTTCCCCCTCTCCATGGCACTAACACCCCTGCATGAGTCTCTTTGAAATATTACCATTGGTCCCTGATGTTTGCTGACATCCACTTTCGATTGCCCAATTGTTATGAGTCCTCCTCAACCTCATTAATCTATCTCAGTTTGGGTATGTCTCTTCTTCTTTGCCCATTTGGTTATTCCATCACAATTCTTTCCACTGGTTCACCTCCTGCATACATTCTACATGTCCAGCTCATTTAAACTTCATTGTTTTTAAAGCCCAATTACTGGTGCCCCTTTATACATGTCATAGAACTTGTGGTTCAAACACTTTCATTTTGGGATCATTCTTACAATTAGCTCCTATAATTTCTTCTTAAGCTCTTCCTTTCTTATCCTTTTGTGACCTCAACCAAGCTTCTGATAGTAAGTCAACATAGGATGTTGTAGATCGTCAAAGTTGTACTTCTTGTCAGAAGTCTCCTTTTAAATTGTATTGTTTATTCTACCATTTGTGAATACAGAAAAAATAAACAAGTAAACATGAGCTTGAAAATATAATAAAAATTACATTAGCAATATTAAATGGTTAGTTTATTTTAAACATTTCGGAATATTGATAATTTAAAAATTAAAACTGTAGTCCATAAGAAACATATCCCAGAAAAATAATAACCAAAGCAATATAACTGAAAATAAATTTATTAATGCTAGTACAATTGTACAGATGAATAAGGTTTGATTATATATCAAATTGTCTGTCTTCAAAATTTGGAAAACGTGAAATATCACAAAATACTTGTTTCAGTGAAATTAAGAAATTAGACGTAATGTATTAATATTCTACACATTAGTACATTTTAAAATAAGAAGAAGATTTTTATTGAACACTTTTGTAGAATGTGTGTGAAAGGATTAAAAATGAAAGTAACATTAGTATTATTTAATCTAGACCCATCTTAATAGTTCATAATGATCTCAGGGTTATCACTACAGTATTAAGTAAATATTTATTAATGTTTACAGGCTTAGATCATAGACCTCAATTGTCATAACATAATAAAAACAAAATTATGTATTATACAATCATGATTGGGTTATAAATGATATTTATTGGTGCAACAATAGATCTACATTCCGAGTGTCCCAAAGTTACCTGCCCCCTCCCTCTATAAGTTAAATGAGTGAATACAAAAATCCTCATTCAGAACAAATTGTAGAAATAAAGAACCAAACTTTTGGCATATAGGACAATTTACTCTACCATAAAAAATTGCGTTTTCAAGGGGCACTTACGAAAATGTTTACACCTATCGAGTGATACATCACTTTGAAGAGAATAATGAGTAGAGAAGAACAGCATATATAGAAGGTCGCTATGTTTCTCCAATCTAAAATGGCACCCGATTGAAATTTATAATAGGGCTATGTGTAGGTAATTTAGAAAACAATCATTGAAGTGATCGTTTTACGTAGAAAAGAGTACTGCAAACAGTACAAACCTGATTTCGGTTTGTTGGTCGTAATTATAATTTATAATATGAAATTTATGCTAATCAAGTTTAATGAGTATTAAATCAGTAACTGATTTCATTATTTCTCTGAACACCATGAATCCTAACAGAGTTTTTCTAGTCGAGATTAGATTGTTGATGACAATTTCAAATTTAAATTTTGTCATTATAATAAAACACCCTTCAAGTTTAAAAAAAATAGAAATATGGTTACTTTTTGCTTTTTTATGTTAAAACTCATTTTTTTGACATTAACAAAAAACGACCATGAAATAAAGACCCCTAGCTCTTAAATACTCTTATCAGATCAGGAAAGAACAAAAGATTGGAGAGAGAGAGAGAGAGAGAGAGAGAGAGAGAGAGAGAGAGAGAGAGAGAGAGAGAGAGAGAGAGAGAGAGAGAGATGATAATAAAAATGAAAGAGAGAGATTTAACCCAAGACTACATGAAGAAAGGTGTAGTTCAACTGGGGGACATCTTAATTATTCTCATAGTATGGGGGGGGGGATGCCACACTAGGTGATCCACAGTTTGTTTCCTAAAGCATATTTTTAAAATTTTTTATACACCTATACAATTTATAGGTACAATTTAAAATACCTAATACATACACAGATTAAGATGATTTCGTTTATTACAGCCTAGGACAAAACTACATTTATATACCCATAGTCACTTTACATCAATTAGTATTATTAATTAATTCAATACAAATAACATGGTAAAGTTATAACACGTAGAGAAATCTGCATACATTTTGTCTCACTAAATAAGTTAATATTTAATCAAATATTGCCTACACTTAAGTAAGTAAAATATCATCATCAGAAGAATTACTGGTCCACCGTTCCTTACGGACACCAAACATATTAGTTAAAAATTGGTGGTAACTGATCATATTATAGCTTTCTCTGTGACAATCAACGTAGTGTTCTTAGCATGCATCACATACATATTGTCTGTAGAATCCATGACATAGCTTACTTTGTTGTTGAGGCTTAATAGTAGCTATTTAGTAGTAACTATACAAATTATTAGCTGTAGAACTCTTATGAGAATAATTAAGTGTTACATACAGTATGTGGTAAACTGAATCTGATTCATAACATCTCTATGGTCAAAAAAATGTTTGTCTTGTTAAATTTAACCAAAATATCAATGCAAATGAAAATTATAAAATTTCAAATACTTTGTTCAAACTGACTAGACTGATTTTTGCATATTTTGTAACCAGCTGCTTCACTTCAATTACTATTTGGTGGAATGCTATATCAAAATTTTATCTAAATGAAAGTCATAACACCAAGTTGTAAGCCAAAGGGAAGCAGAAGGTTAACAAATCCTGAGAGTTGTAAGATAAATCCTTTGACATAAAGATGTTTAGTTTTTGACTCATCAAACCTTGTTTCCTAAATCTAAGCAAAAACAAAACTTTATTTATTAATGTTTTTTGAGGCAATTAAAATAAATTTTGTCATTCATTTTTAACTTATGTCAAAACCCATATGTACATATCATTAAAGTTGATAATTGGAAATCGGAGATGCTGGATTAAAGGAAAGAAGCTAAGTAGTAATATAATATTATTATTTTATTTTGGTTAGAAAGAAGCATTATTATCATTTTATTGACAGCTATATTTGGTATTAAATTTATGTACTTTTACTTTTTTTTATTCAACTCTGAGTTTTTATAAACAGTTTTTCTTCTTCTAAAAGTAAGAAAAACTAAATTTCTTTAACCAAAAACTTCAGTTTGTTTCCTCCTTATTGTGTTCCTAATATATTAATAAACTTAGTACTGACAGGTAATTGATAGAGAAGTTATGGTTCAAACAAACAAAAACTTATTATGGACATGCAACCATAAAAATATACTTTTCTCTAATCTTGGTATTTTGGTTTTTTCTCAACCTATTTTGGTTCTTAAGATACGGAGCCAAAAGTCAGCTTATTTGTTATTAGTTTTTGTCTAATATGAACCAAAAATGGACGACACAAAAGTTGATAATTATCTAAAAATTTTACGATTCCTCTAATAAAGAAAACATTATTTACTGACTGTATCTATAGTTTTGACTTAATGAGATTTTATTTTCATCTAATGATTTTCTATTAATTGTCTTTGTTACAGGCAAAACTTCGATCATGGAAGGCACAAGCTTTATGGAACAAATTCGACAAACGAGCGAGTCACAAATGTTACAATCGTGGGAAAGCATGTCCGAACACAAGGGTTTGTGAAATATACAGTATTCTTAACAAATAAATTGTTTAATAAATCTTAATAAAGAATAAAACCGTTATCAATGTTATTATTCGGTTTTCAAATCAAGTAACCAATAACTTTCTTAAACATTTTTATTATGTGGTTAGTTTAAAAGTTAGTGTTTTGATTGATTTTATGTACTCCTTAAAAATATATAAATATATATATATATATATATATATATATATTTTTTTTAATGAAGTACAAATAATCCTTTTTTACAAACTTCTCACATCTTATTGTAACTCAATTTTCAATTGGAGTAATTTATTTCTGCTTGGATTCAGTAATTAAAGGGTGTTTCCCACATTGTATACATATAAGAGTTGTCCTTTCTACTGATTATGGTTATCAAGACAAACTCATCACATAATTTTTGTATTAATAGGCTGTGGTTGCAATAGATCATAGAATGAGAGACTACTATACAGGGTGTTTTACTAAATTCTCCCAGCTCTGTCAGAATTCATCTCCAAGTGAGAACAAAGAAAAAACTTTATAAAACATTTGTCTGGAAATGCTTTGTTTTCTGGCTATACACTATTTTGTTTTTTATTTTTAAAAAAACAGGTTATAACTTTGGATTTAGATAAGATATTTAGTTCAGATTTTGTACACCCATTTTTAATGTAACAGTTTATAATGATCCGAAATTCAAATTTATAGACAAATTAAAAATAAAATCATTCAGGGTACCACTTCATGAACCACCAGACCCCGAATCCACCTTTTTAAAATCAATCACCTAATAATTTTTAAAAAATCATAAGACTACCATGAACTATATTTCAATAATATGCCACCCATAATCAAACATAAATTGTTAACCATCCTCATGAAGTTAAATACCAAACAGTATTTTTATATATAAGGTACACAATCAAAAGTGCAGTGTTAATCAACAACCAGGTAACCATGGTTACTTAGTAGGAAGAAGGAAAGGTAATTACAATAATGAATACGAGTGTTAAGCCAGACCAAAAGGCTTTATACACCATCTTTTAATAGTGCAGTATAAAATTTATTTTAATTAAGTAAAGAGGGCACTAACATTTAAGCCAATATCTAGTAAGAATCTATTATTTAATTGTGAAGAAGAAGTGATGAGTTACGAGCCGACTAAATACCTTCTAAAATATCAAATTTATAAACTAAAAATTGCCTACCTTCAGACTTATAAATCTTATAATAATTGCAATATTGTAATACCAATTTAATATCACCAATAAATCATATTTAATTGTGTCACCTCTATTTATCGATTCACCCATTAGCCATGTAATCAGCTAGTCTTAAGTAGTTTGGATAATGTAAACTATCAATTTTGTATGTATAGTAAAACTGTGTAACAAATTTTCCAATTTATTGAATTTTAGTAAATCAGTTTTTGTTCACACACCGATCTACCTTTATTTCTAATTTATCTATATAATTAATAGTAAAAAAATCATAAAATTGGCGCACCAACGTTTCGGCCGAATTAGGGCACCACAAATTCAAAATTAAATAAAAATCTTATTTAAATAACTTAGACATTATATAACATGGCGGATCCGTATAATTTTAGACAGAAGCTTAAACGTAACCCATGATGGGTCTCCAAGGCGCATCATCATGCGGGAAGTATATTCGGCATCTTAAAACTAGAAGAACTTCTTGTAGCAGCTGTGCAATTCTTCTTGAAGAAATTCTTAGTAGACTTCAGAAATTAAATGGCCAGGAAATATGAATGGTCTGATCACCTGATTGTGAATTATGCCACACCGCTCATTCACACTAAATCTGTCTAAAAGTTGCTTTTCATTGTTGAATTAAGATTGATTTTGACGTACCCAAGTGTGTTTGTTACGGAAGTGTTGACACCATCCCTAGTGAAATATGCCTTGTTGGTTTAGGAATGTTCCACCAATTGTTTTAGAATTGGGAATCCTGTGGTTGGGATAATGTATTTTATATTTTACAGTAGGAGCTGTTGCATTACCATTGTACAGATCCTGTGTACAAACCATATCAGCTTATTCCTCAGTCTTAAATCAGTACAATGACTCACTAATCGCAGTTAAATTAACATAAATTCATGGAATACTTCCACTACTAACATAAACAACACAAACCACACACAGTATCTGATAAAACTACTACAGCTAACCTAACAATATGATTCAAATAATGTACAATTCAAAACCTTTAATTAATTGTTGATCAGTTGTTATTACTATATTGCCAACTTTCTAAAATAATTTTTGTATTTTTACTTAAAATGTATATGATAAATTTCATATTTTTTGTAAATTTCATTAGACAGTTATTGAAATGATTAGTTATTATTTAACTTTATTTATTTACTTTTTTAGTATTTTAGACAATTGCAAAGGAATTCAATTTTTAGTTTTTTGTCGATAACTCTGTTATCTTTAAACTACAGAAAAAATATTAAAAAACATTTTGTTCGTTATTAAAATACAAAAATATTTTGTCTCTTGTAATTATGTTTTTGAGAAATATGACAATAAATATTATAAACATCTGTCATTTAAAAAATATTTGAATTACAGCGTTGGTTTTTGGTACACATATAAACTGTTACATTACAAATGGGTATACAAAATTTGAACTCTATATCTTATCTATTTCCAAAGTTATAATGTTCTCTTATAAAATGACTGATAGTCTGAAAACGAAGCATTTCTGGACATATGTTTTATCTCCTTTTTCCTTATTTTCACTTGGAGAATGAGCTCCGAGAGTACCGGGAAAATTTGTTGACACCTCATATATCAGTAATATAACGAATTTGAAAAATAAATAATTGCCTTAAAAAAAATAAAATTAATATAATAAAGTACTGGTACCTTCAAGAACAGAAACATTTAACTCATTTTTGTTCTGTAAATTAAGTTTATGAAAATGAGTTGAATATAGTCTAAATATATATATATATATTTGAAGTTTTGGGGATAATAGTCCTTATTAATAATAATTCATTTTAATAAACACCTTAAGATGCTTCATTAACTTGTTCTTTTGACTTTCTGCCTCAGCAAGTCGACTGGTACAACCTTTTCCATTTCTGATGATCTCTTTCTTGTATGTCCTTGCTTGTATGTCCTTCTGAATTTGTACCTTTCTTTTTGTTCGTGGTCTTCCCATAGGTCTTCTTCTCTTTTCTTTTTTATGCTAGTGTTCTTCTACGCTTTCTGATTTTTTCCATTATCATTACGTACCGAAACCATTGCAAACGTTTTCTCTTCATTGTATCTTTCATTGATTCAACCTTGTGTTGGTCCCAAAATCTTCATTTCTAATTCTATCGCTTCCAGTAACATGTTCTAATCCTCTCAAAAATCTCATCTTTGTAACCAGCAATCTGCTCAAAAATTTTCTGTCCTCGTCCGTTTCTCTGACCCATATGATACAATTGGTTAATAGAATACATTATACAGACTATTAATTTCTTCAATACAAACCCACTTTTAAAACTATTATTCTGGGGGTAACTTTTAAATTTCAAAAGGAAAAGATATTCAACGCTATCTTTTTATAAAAAGAAGATAATAAAAACATTGTATTTTTCTCTACTTTATTAAATTATTATTTCTTAAAATACATTCATGCATCGACTGCAGAAAGAAAATTCTCTACAATTAATTATGAAAAGAAAATTTTTAATTTTAAAAATATTCACTTTAAAATAGTTTTATTACTTTTACCACAGTTTTTTCCCCACAGTGTGTAGATCACCTTTCAGAAATTAATTTGTACAATCAGTCAAATTTTACATTGACAGATTTATTCCCCAGAAAATTTGGAGTTACAGTCTGAACAAGAATATCCTGTTAAAATAGTTCATGATACAATTATCCCCTATATTTTGTAGGTATCGTTAACTTTCTGAAAAATTTAAATAATTGCATATTACTTTTCTGATAATAAATGCAAATTGAAATGTTAGAAATAAATTAGATATGATTTTTTTTTTTTTTCCTTCTTCAAATTTTGAACTGTTGTAAAATAAAAAGCTAAATCAGAATTTATGGTTTTACAAAAATGATTGAGGGATTTGGGAGCTATTTGTAGAATATTATATATATTAAATAAAATGATAAAGAAAATAGTTACTTGTGGGAATTATGCATAGTATTTATGGTGAGGATACATATATATATACAAATAAGGTGTTTGGGATTCTGAGAGTGTAGCAATTTAAGATGTACTGACCCAGTTTCTATCAGAGAAGGGTGGGGGATTACATTACTTTATTTTTATAAATCTTGTTAATAATTGATAAATAAATACATAAAATTTAAATTATAGAGAATGTATTAATATAAACATTTTTGTTGAAGGTATTAGTCATAGGAGGTGGACCCTGTGGTGTACGCGCTGCTATCGAAGCTCAACTACTTGGTGCCAAAGTCGTTGTTGTAGAGAAAAGGGACCGTATGTCTCGAAATAATGTATTACATCTTTGGCCATTTGTAATACAAGATTTGCGTGCTTTAGGAGCTAAGAAATTCTTTGGTAAATTCTGTGCTGGCTCTATTGACCACATCAGTAAGTTATTTTTAATATGTTATTAAGTAGATCATCCTAGAAATACTACCCATCAGAGAAAAACATGTTTCAGAAAATTGTAAATCTTGTCATTTTGTACATTTTACGAACTCACCCTTAACCATGAGCAATGTCCATGAGTTAACATTTTTTTATTGTAAAGCTATATTTTTTTGATAGAAAATAAAATTTTAGAACTCTTTTACTCATAGAAATTTATATTATTTCAAATTCACTTATAAATAGAAAGTATTGTAATGGCAAACAAAAAATACTTTTTTTTAGATTAAAAAAACATCTTCCATATTTTTACAGATATATGGAGATCTCAGAAAAAATAAAATAAGATTTTACCACCTTATATGTCATCTGTTTATATACTTGTTCAAATCATTGATCAGATTTAATTTATTTTTGATGTATCAACTTATTTTAACTATAGCACCAAACTTGTTTTATTTTTAGTTTTTAAAGCACTCAAAATTTGAGAGTACCCTGTCATAAATCTGAACATAAAGTTTCAAATTTCTCATAATTAACTTTTAACATTTTAAATTGCATTTTGTTAAAATATAACCCCTAAGCCCTAAGGAGTCAAACAAAACTTGTTGGCTGCCATCTCCCCAAAAATTATCGATGAAATAGTGAAAGTGAACTCTGGAAAAGTGGAACTCCTATTAAGTGGAATATCAAAATTATTCCAACATAATTTTACAGAGTCAATGATTTTTTTTAATTTTGCTCATTCGATTAGATATAGATAGACCATGAAAAAAACTCCTAAATAAAAAATTCTGTTTTACAAAGTAAGTATTTTACTATTTATTTTTATGTATTGTTATGTATGTATTATGTTTGAGTATTTATGGGCTGCTGTATAAAATTATTTTATTTTAAGTATTTTTATTAGGGGCTATATATGTTATACCTTTTATATATTTTTGTGTTTTGTGTATTAGTTATAATTTATTAAGTTAAAAAGAGTACTAGGATTGGGTTATGATGAAGCAATATATTAAGATGTTCTGACAATAAAGGTCGATTTATTTGATTTGTGTCGGTGAAATATAAAGGTTTATAATCTAAACTAATTTACCAAACTGCATGTAAAAGAAAATTATGGTTTACTAGTAAATTGGAAGTGTGAGGGAATAATTGCAATACTCAATTACAAAATGCAGTAGTTAAAGAAATTATCAAAGCTAAGATTTTAATTCAGAAAATTTAAGAATAAGATTGTTTTAAAATTGAAAGATAAATTGAAGAAGTTGGTGTACATGTTAAAGTTTTTATTGCTTTTACTTTCTGATCCTATATAGAGGGAAAAGGCATTAATGATGGACAAATTGTTGAAATATGTATTGGGTCCTCTTGATTCCAACAAAGTTTTTATTTTCAAAATGTCTATTTGTCGCTACTAATTTCTCAGAGATGCTGGAACGGTTTAATTCAAAATTGATGTTTAGGGTTTTTGGTTTCTTATAATGTATATAAATTATAATTATTGTAATTCATTAGTTTATTGTATCATAAGTCCAAAACACACACATTAAATTTTCTTAAAATCAACCAACAATTTTTATCAAAATGTACAATATTGGCTTACACAATCTCCCCTAAAATACATTTCAGGAGTTATCAAATAAAATATTTAGCTCTACTGATTTCGATGAAATGTAAAGATCAGTATCAAACTCAATGTGTCAAATCATACATAAAAGAAAGTTTGGGAGTAATTGGCAATGAACAGAAAAGAACGTTGACATCCATCATTATAAACTCGACTTTTATGTTTTATAAGGTACAGACAGTCCTTGTTACAGAAACGAACAAAGAAAAACAAAGGCTATATTTAAATATAAACAATTATAAAACTAACTAGGGTTGTGTTGCAAACATCCACGAAACAAGTGGAGGTTCTTTTAAGTAATACGTCAGGATCTAAATACTCAAAATGTTTGTGTTTGTGGTGGCTTTCCTCATTTGTTCACTCCATATTGAGAGTTGCAATGGGATAAAAGTTGATGTTGGAATTTTCATGAATATATATGTTTTGTAATTCTATATATAGATCATAAAGTTTGTACAATGTTTAAGGACTATTTATTTAAAACTCTTCTTAATTCTGAATCTTGAATTGCTTTAAAACAAAAATTATATTGTATAACATTCTATCTGTACTAATGCTGTTTATCTGATAATTGTAGGATTTTATGTTCTTTAAATTAAATTGATGAAAAGCCTAGTCTTTTGTTCTAATTATTTTAATTTTATTCTGTCTGATGTAATTTGTGTATTTTCACAAATATTTTTATACCCTTTTTTAGAAACAATTACATTAAAAAAAATTTTCTATTAAATTCTATTTTAAACAATATAGGTTTATATATATATTTCTTTTTTTTCTGGCCACTATATTCCTTGTCCATTTTTTTATTAAGATTCTGTTTCTGAAATATGTGGAAAAAGTTCCTTTTGTAAAATTAAAATACCTATATTTTGAAATTGGATTTTTAATAGTTAAGACTTCAATTAATAAATTTATTTATTTTTAGTAATAATTATGTATACTAAGATGATTTTAGTATTTACATAGACAAACATATTTGTGGAAATTTGATCATGATGAAAGTAATAACCATTACTAATCATTGTATTAATCTTTGTAGAGACGTTGGAAAAAGAAAAGAACAGTTAGAGCAACACATGCAATTTTTCTAACTAATGTAAACTCCTAAAATATTATTTTGATGTTTTGATTTATATGAATATTATTGTGTTAATTAGTTAGTTTTTTTTAATATTTAGATTACATATCTTTAATTGTTTAGGTATTCGACAACTTCAGTGTATCTTGCTCAAAGTAGCGCTTATCTTTGGCGTTGAAATCCATGAAGGTGTTAGCTTCGAATCAATAATACCTCCACCTGATGACCAGTCGGAAAGTGAGTTGTGTTCTAAGTATTTATTTTAAATAGTTGTAGTTAGAATCGGGAGTAGATTTAGTTTACTGATATTGATATAAACAAACAATAAAATAATAAATGTGTCTGAATAACTTGTTCAATAATTTTCCTAATTTCCTGCCATATTTTTAAATGATTTAAGAAAATCAAATCCACTTCAAATAATGATGATTTGCTTCGTCCATACTCTTTTCCTTTTAGAAATCTAATCTTGTCAATTCTAAATTAATATTTCTGTAAACTAGTGTTACTATTTGACTTTAACTAATGCAACTCAGAATTTACTATTTCTAATCTCTATCATGTTCAATCATTGTAATGATTTTTAACTTTGTAACTCTCAAGGCTTCCATTGCCAGACCTCAGTAAATGGTCAATTAACACGTTCGCTACCACAATGTTAAAAAAAAAATCGTAACGACAGACTGCCGCCGCAATTTAGCTGCGGGCGTGTCCTACTCCTAGCCCAACACCGCAGATCTGCGGCGGCTGGGCTCATTAAAATAGACTGCCGCCGCAGATCTGCGGCGTTGATTTCTTGATACTAAATGAGAAATTTCTTCGCAACAGTCTATTTTAAAGGTTAGATCGTTTAGGCATGGTCTACAGGATAGTCCGCCACATATATGCGGCGCTTGGTCTGTAGCTATGACTATCGCTGACGTCACTGGACAGTTGGTAACACTGACATACAACATCATCTCAGCTGCACGTTTCTGTCTGCAAGTAAGCAACAGTGGGTTCATAACAAGCGATCAGATACTTACTTCGCATGTTCTGTTTGTGGACAAAAAAAAAACAAAAAACAAAAAAAAAAAACAGCAGTTTGGCCTCTGCATGCCAACATGTTTTAACAATCATCACAAGGAGTGAGCAATACCAAATTGATGAAATGTTTTTGCCTACATTTTCAATTTTATTTATTTTTAAGAGTAACTTTTTTAATCTGTTTTAAATACATTTAAACGGTGTTTTTTTTCAAACTAACACAAATGTTCAACCAATTTAGTATATGGACAGATTGGAAAAAAAAGTGTATTGTATAAGAAAAAGCTATAAACATTTGTATTTTGTATAACTAGAAAACCTAATGAAATGTAAACAACTTTTTTTTATAAAACAAATATTTCAAAACAATGTTTTTTTGTAAAATCCGTATTTTATTTACCGTTTATCCTAGGTAATGAATAAAAAGTAAGGTAATAATAGTGCTGCTAATATGCGGCACTTAGTCTGTGAGGTGAAAATGTGTTACTTGTAATCTGATAGACCGAGCGCCGCATATATGTTCAAAAAAAATTGTTCAAAATGAAGAAAAAATTTGATATATATATTTTTTTATTTAAATAAGGATATTTTGAAGCATAAAAACTAATTTTGAACAAATTTTATTTATGGTCTGTGGCGAAGGTCACAACCATTAGGACCAGTCTACAGGGAAGTTCATGAATTTTTTTGTGGGTTGTGGAAATGACCCGGCCGCATCATATATGCGGCATCTGGTAGCGAACGTGTTAATAGTACAGTACATGTAATCTATCAGATTCTGGAAAATCATTGTTCTTATAGCCAAGCTCAATAGTTCCAACTTTGTGAACTTTGAGAGGTTTATGTTTATTTATTAATAATTGATAATGTTTCTAATATGCTTAACAACATATTAATTGTTTGAATATTTGTGATTCCCCCCCTTCTCTCTCTGTTAAAATACAATAAGATATTTATTTATTTTTCATTGTTTCGTATCTTCAAAAAATTGAAAGGATCAAGTTTGGTTATGTTTATATTTGATATGTTTTTAGTCTTATCATCATTATTTTCGTATATATTTATATAATAATTTTACTGTGTGTGTTTTATTTTAGGAATAGGCTGGAGAGCTCTTACCACTCCTTCAGATCATCCTGTGTCACAGTATGAGTTTGACGTACTGATTGGTGCAGATGGAAGAAGAAATACCCTTGAAGGTAATCCACTAAAATTCTGGTATCCCATTAGGGTCATTCCATTTCAAATCATCCAGAGGTGACTCCCTTGGTCTCAGATTTTCATGATTTTTTTTTCATTTGTTCCTTTTGCGGTCCTTACGAACTATGTAATTGTTTTTGATATCTGTAATATTTTTTGAGTTAAGAATTTTAGATATTTCATGAAAAAAGCTTAAAACACCATTTCTGAGGCTTATAGTTTCGCTAATCCTGTTTGAAGAAAAAATTCATAACTTTGTTAATTTAAACGTATCATAGTGAATGTTTCACTTGTTCAGAAACATTAGCAGATTAAAGGGAAAATAGATTTAGCTACTCATTTTATAAGTGTGTTCCACCTAATGCCAGGTCAAACTTGGGTTTCTTGAATTGGTTTTATTGAAAAACATAACATTTTCAAATGTAATTATAGATCAAAGGCAGAGCAGTAACCAAAGCAACCTTTTTAAATTAATGCTAAGAGTGCAAAATAAAATATAATGAAAGAAAATCCATTGGTTATTTGACTGCCAATATTTTAATATGGCTTAAATCTGACAAAATTACTTGAAAACCATATACATGAGTAAATATGAAACACACATCCTAAAAACTAAACCTATAGCTACAATAATGTCTCTTTTTGTAGTGGAACATGTTATTTATTTATTTTACTACATAAACAGATTACTATACTACCTTCCAAGAACTATGAGACCAACTTTATTTTTGAAAAAAAAAAATAGGTTAAGAAGTAGTAAATTAGTTTGCCTAATACAGCAAAAAGGGGACTTACAATATGCTTCTTTAAATCTTTAGGTAGATTAACTTCGTATTTACAACTATGGTTATTGGCTTCAACAGTTCAGAAATATTTGTTTATGACACCAGAAGGATTTAATTGCACCTTCATTCTACTCATGGTCGCTCAAATGTTTGTTTTTTAAAACACTGTTGCACCTTAGGTTAACTTAACGAATTTCCCTTGCAGGAAAATAATACATTCTCCCTGATCCTTTTGTAACTGGTAGGTGACATGACATTACTTTGGGCATAGGAATCCAACAAACATCTTCTTTTAAAGGCCACAATGAAAAGATGTAGCAGGACCATGACGATGTAGAAATTTATCTTTAACGTCACATTCGACTTCATTGTTTGATAATACTATTCAAAAAACTTTGTTCTCTATTTTAAAGTGCAAAAATAAAAATAATTAATGTTTCCATTGTCACTTGTAATTAATTGGGGTCACTTGTAGACTAGGTTTTGTAACCAGCTGTTTGACAGTGCCAACAATACCATCACAAGGAGACTTGGCATGGCTTGTAGCAAAAAGGGCCATGTAACAGGTAATCCAAAGTCGTTTTTATGGTTGCACAGGTTTAGAAAGTTTTTACAGATTTTATAATGTGCTGAACAGTCATCACTATAGTAGACCACACTCTTTACACTTGGAAAATTGTCTTTAACACAACAACCCTTTGTGTTTCATGAACAAATGGTATGTCATGCTCCAGGCCATCAGACACTGCACAAACTTGAATCTACTAGATCTTCAGCATATGTGTAGATAATAACTGGATGAAGAGAGCAACTGTTATGTGTACAGTGATACCCTTGGGTTTCATCTAGAAGAACAAATGATTAGTTTTCACTGAAATCTAAAAGAACAACTGCTTAATCGGATTTAAGATATGTCTTCTTCAAATTCTTTCAAATACCTCATGTGTGATTTTGTAATGAAAAAAAAAATGCGATATTAGTATTTCAGGACTTTCAACCAAAGTTTCTAAATATTCTTCGAATGTAACAGTGAAGTGTAACTGTTAAATTCTACCTATAGAAATCCAAGCTGAGTATGTCACCTCATCATTAGGATCACACTTCAAATTTTTCCATGATAAAGGTTTTGTTGTGGTCATTGCATTGGAAGAGCACTTTGAGCAGTGTCTCTTAGTATGCAGTTTCTATTATCTCTTGTGCATACTAATTTCTCAATAAAGTCATTTTAGTGTTCTTCAGTTGAACAAGTATAAAGTAAAAATGAAACATTTAGTTGATGGTACACACTCAAATCAAATATGTACAAGAAGCACCAGCTAACACGGACCATTTTGGCTGGAGCATACAAAACTTGGACAAACCAATTTTATGATTTGGATGTTCAAACTTAAAAGCAGAATATAACTCATTCAAATTTCCTTTATTTACTGTAAATTTCATTACAGTTCTCTTCATCTTCCTATAACATTATCTTATACATAATGTTTCAACTAACTGTCTGGTATATCTCAATGATCTCTAACTGAGTGTTTTTGTGAATTAGTTGAATATGATTAATCAACTCATTTCTATTGAGAAATTTCAATGAAGTATTATACACATTACTTTCGCTTTACTTTTTATCAAATCAAATGAAAAGAAATCTTTTTTGTACCCTGGCTTAGTCTCTCAACAGATTTAACCACTTTATCATGTTTAGGAATAGAAATTATTTAGTTTGTTTTTACTATTTTTAATGGCTTAATTTTCACTACTTTCAATGGGTTGTGAAATTGAACTATTATTCTCATTTTTAACTGGTGGAGGACCCTAGTATGTTGATTATATTTTCTGAATCAAGGTACTCTTTTCCAATTAAAGAAGGAAATAAATTTCTCTGTTCATTGTTAGAGTAATAGATTGCATTAAGTTTTTTCTAATCACACCATATAATAATATATAAATTACAGAGGAAGTAGGGGAAGTGTTTCATTGTTATAATTTGGTTCAATATCATCTTCAGGAGTAAGTGATGGAAGAAATTACTTATAATGCGAAGTTGGCAAACTAGCTTTTCTTTTAGGAGTAATTTCAAATGTTGTAGGCTTAGGAGGAAGTGTAAACACTTTTACAGATTGTATAGGTTTCCTAGTTATACATTCAGAAGTATCACCATCCACAATTTTAGCAGGTTTTTGAATAGGAGCTCGTATAATTTTGGGTATCTACCGCTAAATTAGTTTAATATGCCTTGTTTATTTACAGGGGCTCTGAGATGTTTCATCTTTAAAAGCAGTCTTTTTATCAATAATGTATTGAACAATTAATGGTTTCTTTTCTAAACTATAATGTTCTGGGGGAAATCTCACTCCGGTCATATTTATAATTTCTTTAGGGTGTTTCCGTTCAATGGGTCTTATCCAATTTCAATATTGTGTATTTCGCATAAACATGATATATTATAGTATTTCACATAAACTCCTCTTATTCTTGTTCATTTTAATATCAGAGTTATTTAAACTTGCATTGGAAACATTAGAAATTTCTAGGTTCAAATGCTTTTTTTGTCTTTATATCTTCCCCAGTTTTATTTAGTAATATTTGTATTACAGTCATCACAATATCGTATTGTTTTGGAAAGAGTTAAGGAAGATTATGTAGATAAACTATTATTAAAATTGGCATTGCTAACGTTTCGAAATATCTAAGTTCAAATGTTGTTTTATTTTCACATGTTGTAACCTTAAATTATGTTTTGTCCAATTCATCTTTGAAATATTTGTATTACAAACATCACAAAATCTTTTTAACTCATTTGTTTTAATAAAAACTTTTTTTAATCTTGGTGATTCCGTATTATAACTCTCCATCGTCTTATCTGAATTTTCCTCTTGGAAGAGAGAAAGTATGATCTTGTTCATTCGATTTAATAAAAAAAACTTTGTAATCTAATCTTACGAGTTAACTTTATAACTCCCCATCGTCTTATAGTGATCTGAATTTTCAAAGTCATCGGGAAAAGTAGCAATTTAATAAAAATGTATGGTCATATACATCCTATAAAGAATGTTGTAGATTTTTAAAACATTCCTGTTTTTTTTCCCTTATTTAGAACATTCTATAAAATGATGTAGCCTTTCTAATCATTACCACATTTTAACCCTGAAAATGGCCATTAGATCTTCCTATAGTGGCAGGCTAATTTTTTCTCATTTTTAATTCATAAAAAAATAGTAATATTATCCAACATCAACTTGATATATATAATTTTTTTCAGAAAGGTTCATAGAATTTCATTTATGAAATTTAAAAAAAGTTTCGAATTAAAAATTTGGAATTAGTATGTCAGGAATCAAAGAATGTGTAGTAAAAATTGGTGCCCTTGACCACAATATAACCAAATTTTTTACAAGATATGCAAAAGTTTTGAAAATTATTTCTAAGTAGAAATCGGTAAAAAATATATCATTTTAAAAAATTTTCATTAAAAAAAAATAAATTTGTATCGATTATAGGTAAAAAGTTGGATTTATTTTGAAAAAGTTGGGTTTATTTTGAAAAATTTACCAAAAATAGTAATATTATCTAAAACACAACTTGTTACATATTATTTTGCTCAGAAGAAAGAAAATTTTGAGTTATTATGTCAGGAATCAAAAAATCTACACTAACCAAAGCCAAAACATCACAAAAATGGATATTATGTACCATACAAAAAAATTTGTTACATTTTTCAAGTTATATAAAAATTTGGTAATATAGTTTTGAATAAAAGTTGATTTTAAAATGTATCAATTTCAAAAACTTTTATATGAATAAAAACATGTTTACGAAAAAACAAATTAATAAATAAGTAAATTCGTTGATGTCACAATACTTGATTAGATTCAACACCATTTCAAAGGATTGCAAATAAAAAATATTTACAAATGGTGAGAAATATTCGAGTCTTTTTTCAAAGGAAAACTTATTTCAGTTCCACCTTAAAATATACCCAATCTCCTTTCAAAAATATGCTTTCATTTTGGTAATAGTGTTTCACAAAGTGGTTCGGAATCCATACCACCTTCTAAAATCAATGTTTTGGAAATAACAGATAAAAGATAGACAGTATTGCTTTGCGGATTGTGTCCGTGAACTTTGTTTCTCTATGAAGGAGCAGGAAGTTCACGGGAGATTCTAAATCAAATTTGACTGCACAAAGTATGGCAGGCTTTGTGATTAGGTGCGGTGGAGGTGAAGAGTAAGATTGGCTTGGAAGCCCCATTTTCTATACTGCTCATAAAAGTATATTCTTCAAAAAGTTAAAAGGACAAGAACCAAAGGGATATCTGCATTAATTATTTAAACTTTAATAAAGAATTTATATAAATTATATTCAATTTTACTTATGTATTTGTGTGTGTACTTTCTGTATCCAAATTATACATAAAGATCTCAAAACTAGATTTCTAAGTAATCACAATTCAATTAAAAAAATTTCCCATCTCTCACCACTTCCTGGCAGACCTCTTTGTATAATTTGATTGTACCCTAAATTTAATGAAATTTACTCTTGTAAAAATTAAACTCTTGTAAATGCACGAAAAGTCATCATTTTGGCCAATTCCAACTTATTTTGTTCCAATTTAATTTATACATAAGATTGGTTTTTGAAGAAATGGCAATAGATTAATTTCAAAACAAAACTATTAAACCATTTGTTTAGATCAATAGTTTACCATAGGTAATTCTAATCTATAGGACTTTTAAAATCCTTTCTTGAGAAGTAATTTGACAAATCCATTGTTGCTTGCAATGTTTGTTCAAGGAAAAGAATGTAATACTGTACTAACGAAAAAGATAAATTATTAATATTCCCTTAAGTTATGTCAAAATATGTTCATCCTTATCTAGGTTTTTATTTAATGTTAACATAACTTGTTATTTTCTATAATAAAATAAAACAAACTCATATAATATTATATTAAATATTATAACATTATAATATTATACATGGGTATATACCAGGTGGCTGAAATGAAACTACCATTCCCCTCTTATTATTTTAAATATGAATTCTGTTTGCAGTAATCTTTTTAGTGAGAGGGACAATCTAAAAAAGTAAAGATTTAGGTTTTTTTAATTGTGGGGAGGAAGGTGGGTTGCTCAAAAATTTCAAATGGGGGTGTATATGCTTGTGTTACCGTATTTTAAATGTCTATGTGTGACAAGAATAATGACATAAAGAAAATTTAATTTTTACCATCCCAAAACAAAATGGCTACCAAAAGAGTTATTTTATTCACAAAGTTTTAGATTGATATGGTATATTCCCTTGTATACATTAATTTATTCTCACCTCATATTAAATTTTGAAATTGTTCTCCCTGTACCTCCATCATGCAGTAGTACAGTCTTTGTTCAAACATGTTTCGTACATAAATCTAGTAAAATAAACTAAATGTTTATAAATAAAATAACTCTTTTAGCTACCATTTTTGGGGTGGTCTTAATTTAGTTTTCTTTATGTCATTTTTCTTGTCTCACAGACTCATTTAAAATTAAGTGTCACAATCTTATACATGCCATTTGAAATTTTTTAGTAACCATCCACAATTTAAAAACTCTAAACCTTTGCTTTTTGGTTACCCCTTTTACCTAAATAGTTTACTGGAAACAAAATCAAATTTCTCAAATATTAATAAAAAATAAGAGCCCTGGTAGTTTCTTTTAAGCCATCCGGTATATCCGAGTTGGTTTTATTTTATTGTAAGAAAATAACAAAATTAAAGAGTGTACTAACAGTTTTTAACTTGTTTCTGTGTTAGGTTTCAAAAGAAAGGAATTTCGTGGAAAACTAGCAATTGCAATAACAGCTAACTTCATCAATAGGCATTCAGAAGCTGAAGCACGAGTTGAAGAAATTAGTGGTGTTGCTTTTATTTTTAATCAAAAATTTTTTAAGGACCTTTATGCAGCGACTGGCATAGATCTCGAAAACATTGTGTACTATAAAGATGAAACGCATTATTTTGTTATGACTGCCAAAAAACACAGCCTTCTTGATAAAGGAGTGATTATGAATGATTATGCAGATACTGCAAAATTATTAGCTATAGAAAATGTAGATAAGGATGCCTTAGAACAGTACGCTCGTGAAGCCGCTGATTTTTCAACAAACTATAGATTACCTAATTTAGAGTTCGCTGTCAATCACTACGGACAACCAGATGTTGCAATGTTTGATTTCACATCCATGTATGCTGCTGAAAATGCCAGTAGAGTTACTGAAAGGCATGGACATAAACTTTTAATGGCATTAGTGGGAGATAGTCTACTTGAGGTAAACAAAGATGTAGTAATTTTTAATTATTTAGTGCTAAATTTTTTATAGATTTCTTAAATGTATATTTTATACAGATTTTAAAGAATTGATGTACATGCAAAAAACAAAGAAAAAATATTAATATTGTATTAATCGAGTCACGGTCAGCTGCCTATTTCCATATTGAAGTGACTAACGAGCTGAAAGATAATGTTATTCAATCGACCAAAAACTATAGTAGTCTGGTTTCCAATTTAAAATCAATTCAGTCAAACAAATTTTCTACTGAAAATATCAATAATTTTGCTATCCACATTATAACAGTTACTTTGCTGAGCGACTCTAGCCAATAAAACACAAAATATAATAGTTGCCAGTTCAGATTAAAGGAGTTAAAAGGCAGGAATACTCATTTTTACCTAATTTTGGTTAAATATAAGTTTAATATCAATAGAATGTGCCAAAGCAAAAGAAAATTAAATTATTGAATAATGGGGTGGGGGTGGGAATTTAATCTCAATCTAGTTACTGAAAATTTGATATACAGAATCAAAAATATATATAGCCAAAAAACAGTATATAATTCTTCAGTAATGGTTATATTTTAGGATTATTTATTATTTTTGTAGATGTAAAGAAATTTATATAATATTAGTACACTATTTATTTTTAATTATTTATTGTCATACAGTTACTTATGTAACTGATTATGGATATTATTTCTATTTTGAAATTTTATATGATTTCAAACACAATATCGTGAGCTACTCATAAGATCTCATACACAAATTAAGAGTTAACCAGATATAATCTAATAGTGAATTAATGAAACCGATATTGAATAGATAATTTCTCAAAATCAGCTTTAACTAATATGATAACATTTTGATAAAATTTAATGAACCCTAATCATTGTATACAGAATTTTATGCTTAAAAACCAAACAACTTCTTTTAACACAGTTTTAGCCTTTATAAAATGTTATTCATGAAACCTGTGTTATTGATAAAATGCCAATAACGTAAGGCTCTTTTTATGTTCTGAATATCTGTTAAAGAACTAAACACTTTTTCCTCATTGCAACATTTTTTTGAAAATATAAATTTTTTTAAAGATTTTAATGTTTTAGTTAGTGTTACAAACACAATACTGGTTTTAGTTTAGTTTTGTGATTATTTATAGTCCATACAAAGGTAATTTAATTTGATGGTTCATATTAACAATTTGATTACCCAATGTGACTACTATTAAGATTTGTTTAATAATCATATTTGATTTAGCCTTTCTGGCCAACCGGATCTGGTTGTGCGAGAGGCTTTCTTAGTTCAATGGATGCATGTTGGGCAATAAGAAGTTGGGGCATGGGACATGCCAACCCATTGGAAGTATTATCCGAGCGAGAATCGATTTACCGCATTCTTGGACAAACAACACCAGAAAATTTGCAAAGAGATTTAGCTAGTTATACATTGGATCCTACGACACGTTACCCTAATCTGAACTCACGTTGTGTCTTACCGATTCAAGCAAGGAGCTTATATGATACTGACAATGCACTAGCAGTTGAAGAATGTATTAAAGCACCCTCAATACCAACACAAGATCAACCTAAGAAGAGAAGACGAAGAGGTCAGTATCTCATCACTATGAATAATCTGGTGGAATTAATAGACGTGAATGTAGTTTCAAGTGTTCTTATCTTTAAAAAATTCCTATTTAGTAAAATGTTTGATATAAATTGAAAAAGATGAAATTCAATTATACACAAACATTATTTGGAATAAAGTGTGCGTTTTTAGGTATTTGTAGCCTTATATTTTGAATGTTTTATACTTTTGTAGTTTACATACATGAAAGACACTACATAATTTTTTAAATATATATATATATATAGGCCTATTTTCTTTTATTAAAACAGGGCAAATGCACAAAAGTACATATAAACAATTTTAGTTCCTCATTTTACACAATATTGAGAAATCGTCTTCAAAACCATTCTTTAATATTTAGCCGTGCTATACTTTACGGCTATTATTTCAAATAGCAATAATAAAATACCCTGTTTAGGAAAGATGTCAGTAAACATTTTAATTTCGACAAATCAGTCGTTTTATAGTTTCATTCTTCTTGGATTCTGGATTTAATTAATCTTTATTAAGTAAAACAATAAATAAATAACTCTGCATCAACTGTTATCTTAGTGGTGTTATACAAATATCATTTCCCCCCTGATTTTTACAATTTTATAAATGCACATAATTTTGATGCAGATTTCACTGTTGAAGCTATGTATAAATCAATTGATTCACTGTGAAACAGCAAATTATATGTTTTCTTCTCTTTAAAACAAGCTAGATATTGAAAAGTAATATAAAATCCCATAGAAAATTCACGAAAAGGAATGAATAATTTAATGGTCAACAAGATATTAAAATTATGTATTCTTGCAATAAATTTTGAAGGGGTTTTAGAAATCTTTTAGTTATACCATAATTTCCAAAATGCTTGCATTGAAGTTATAAAGTTGTATCAAAAATGTTAAAATGTTTATTAGTTAATTATAATAAAACTCATTCATGTTTTTTAATAGAACAATGTTTGATTTTAATGTTTAGAAGGTACCTCATAAAATTATAAATGTACCCAAAACTTTTGATATTTCTTTTATTTGGTTAATTTTATTGAATCCTATAGTTGTTACACTATTTAATGGGTTGATTTCAAATTTATCCTAGGTTTCTATTTATTTGATCCTCAAAAATTAAAATTATCCAACATTTTAATAATTTGTAGTTATTCACTGATTTTGGTGGAATTTGTAAAGTTTTGTTGTTTATGTCACATAACAAAAGCAAAAAGAGGTCCTTTTTAAATACAAACAACTATGAGGCCAACTAGGGTAGAGTGAAGCAGAGTATTTAATTCTATTTGTATATGAAAATCTTCAAGGTTTACCAGGAGTTTGTGTTTCTAAGTACTAGTATAAACAAAGTGAAGATTCTTTTTAAATACAAACAACTATGAGGCCAACTAGGGTAAAGTGAAGCAGAGTATTTAATTCTATTTGTTTATGAAAATCTTCAAGGTTTACCAGGAGTTTGTGTTTCTAAGTACTAGTATAAACAAAGTGAAGATTCTTTTAAAATACAAACAACTATGAGGCCAACTAGGGTAGAGTGAAGCAGAGTATTTAATTCTATTTGTTTATGAAAATCTTCAAGGTTTACCAGGAGTTTGTGTTTCTAAGTACTAGTATAAACAAAGCGAAGATTCTTTTTAAATATATGAATTATTATAAGTAGATTTCAATTTGCTCTATATAAATAAGTTTTTTTTTCATCTAAGTATAGTCATTCTGACTGTCTGTAATTCTAATTCTAGTATTTTATCTTTATCCTCTGAAAACTAGAAATTGTAGTCGAGCTGTTGTAATTCTTGATTTTTTTAAAAATTAATTTTGAAATGTAGAGTGTTTCATGATATTAACATAATGTTCTGTATTTTCTTGGTGCTGGGTGTAAACTTATATTGGTTCTTCCGAAATCACAGTTAAGGGTAACATAATTTCTTATTCTATGATTGCTGCTATGCTCTAGATTTGTATCATGTTTATTTGTTGTTATGTATTTTTGTGCTTTGTTATGGATTGTTATCATAGTGTCTGAACAGATGTCAATGTTTGCAAATATGAGAATAAAAAGACCACTTGTGTATGTAAAAATAAATAATCAAAGATTAAATAAATAACTAACTAAATTATGTTTGTTAGTTTTGTTTTATATAAACCATTATTTATTGTTGCACCCATTTTATAATATGGGTGAATAAATAAACCAGCAGTTTTATTAAAATAAACTAACAAATAAATATAAATCTGTAAAACTCAGAGATTTTGTTTCAGGCTCTTTATTATTAAAGGAAATAACAATCTATATAACGGGTTATTATAAAATAATGGTGGGAGTTTTGAACATGATTTAAATGAAAACAGAATAACTTACAGCTGATGTTTATTTATCTAAATTATTACCTGAAACAGTTTTTTTTTTACATAACTAATAAATTTTGATATGTGCGCCATTAGTCGCTTGGCATATGTTCAATCGATAATAAAGTTCTGCTCAAACGTTAGTTAACATGTCTTTGTTAACGGTTGTCATTGCTTCATTAATCCTGTTAAATAAGTGATTTAGATTAAGCATTTTTACTCGATAAACAATGTTTTTGATGTACCACCATAAGAATAATTTGCAAGGTGTCAGGTCTGGACTTCTCGGAGGCCAGCGTATATGTCGTTGTCAGCCTATCCATCGATGTCCAAACTTTTCATTCAAATTGTCTGTGACAAATGCACTAAAGTACAGGGGTGTGCCATCTTGTTAGAAATGAAGTTGTTGAATGTTTTCGAGTTCATTCAGTTGAGGAAAACAATAATTTATTAAGATATTGAGATACACAATTCCATTAATTGTCTTTTCAGCAAAGAAGAAAGGCCTTATCAGAAGATTTTTCATCACACCACACCAAACATTCACTTTAGGCGAGTCCTGTATTTTCTCAAAAATTCTATGCGGGTTTTCAGATCCCATATGCGTGAATTGTGTCTCTTGTATAAGAGACCCATTGATATGGAATGTAGCTTCGTCTGAAAAAATTATATCATTTAAAAATGATTGGTTTTCATCAATCTTGTTCAACATTTCAACAGAGAAATTAAAACGTTTTGCACCATGATCCGGTTTCAAATCCTGCAATAGCTGCATTTTATATGACTGTAATTTCAGTCTTTTGTGTAAAACCTTGTGGATTGTTGTTTTTGGAATACCTAACTCTAGGCAACTCGTTGAGGTATTGACTTCTTAGGACTTCTGATTGCAGATTGTCTAATGAGTTCAACTTTTTCGCCTGATACACTTGGTCTGCCAGATGATATCTGCTTTTGAACTGATTCTTTGAAATTACAGACTTGAATTCAGCCAGCAACAAAATATGCTTTGCTTTTTCTTTATTAGAGAACATAACACACTCCTCACAGAACACTCCAGAAAACACAAAACACACTACCACAACAATGCAAGGACTAATTTTGAGGTTACAACAGCTGTTAAGCAAACTTTTGGATTATAGGCTATCAGCAATACCAATACAACACCACAAAATTTCTCTACTGTCTTCGTATGAATTATTGAAACCCCACCATTCTTTTATGCTAACCCTGTATATATGTTTAGGAATAATCAGGTGTACTTTAAGTTATCATCACTTAATTCTGTTATGTACAAGTGATGGTAGAAACCTATAATAACACGTTGTGTACAACTTAAAGAAACTTAAACTAACATCATTATTGGGATAAGTAAGCTACATAAAAGGTTGTTTTTTTTGTAAAACATATATATTATATTAAGTGATTTGCTATTTATTATGTTTTATCATTTCTTATAAGTAAATAAAGTCTAAGAAGATGAATAAAGGTAGAAATTAATAGTATTATTATTATGCAGTTTTTACAAGTTCATGATAAATAAAAGTTGCATAACTATTGCAAGAACTTTTTCACACAGCTCTACACAAAACCAAACCATTAATAATTAAAAGTATCGATCTAGGAGTTTAGCATTTAATGGACATCAGGTCATCGGCTTTACCTGTTGATGGATGACTGTATTAAGAAATAAGATCACCATCTTTTCTCCAATCTCAAATAGGAAGTTATTGGTCAAAAAATTGAAATAAACACTGGACATATCTGGATGGTCCAAGTGATTTCAATCAATTTTAGTGAAATGTGAAAATTAATGGCCAAAACCAACATAACAAACTAGAAATAAACGAATTTCATGGTTCATGAATAATTTATAAAATACTAAAATGAACCTTGATACTAGGCCAGGGCCCTCTCTTATAGTGAGTATGGGGGTGTGGCAATCTACACCTTTATGCATGTAGTCTTGGGTTAGTTACATCCCTCTCTTTAATTTTTCCTATCAGGTCTCTTTTTCCTTCTTTTCTGAAGGCTTTGATGGCCGACAGATTTTTCGCCTGTAAACACAAAAAAAAGAGGATTTATTCCATATTTTCCAAATTTCTGCCTAATTTCGTTTTCATCCAGATTAGTGTCAGTTTTAGATAATTAGCAATAGACGTTTGCATTTTACTAGAAATTAATCGATATTGTTTGTATCAATTTAAAGATATATGAACATCTACTTAACATATTTTATGGTTCATTTTTGGTTTTTGACCGATAACTCCCTACTTAGAATTTACTGTTAAATAATGAACAATTTGATCTGTTTAGGCCTAGAGGAGCTTCATTTGAATAAAATTGCAGTAATTTTTTTTTTAAATAGGAATTTTGATTTGAATTTCCTCAATTTTCAAGATATGATTTTAAAACTCAATTTGATCCACTCTAGTGTTAAAATATCTGTTCATACTAAATTGGGCCATTCATTTGCTCACCAGACTGGTCAAAAAATTCTTTTTATTCACAATACCATATTTCCTTAAAAATATAGTAATCTATTTTTTATGTGCAGATGAAATAGTAACATATTTGTTGCTGTTGTTGTTTAACGTTTATATCTTTTTATATCATGTGAAATCAGAGTTTTTTTCAACTTCAACATAGGGATTAAACTAAACAACACTGATTATCTCTTAATGCCAGTGTATATAAATGCATGCAAATGATTATTCCTATGTGCATTTACTTATTATTGCTACAAGCTTAGCTGGTTTTTTTTTGCATGATCAAAAGTTAGTATGGCTTACTGTATAATATTTAGATATACATAGTGCTTTGTATTGCCTCCCTTCTCTCTGTAGACACAAAACGCTAAATATATATATATTTTTTTAGGGGTGTGTGAACTTCGAAATTTTCAATCCAAACCAAACTATTATTTCAAAAACCAAAGTAGAAATTTAATCACTCCTAATTATTGGTATTGGTTGGAAATGTCGGGGTGTTGTACCAATCTGTACACAACTTACTTCTTCTTTCATGTTGTGTGCACAGTTTGTCTAATTGGCAGGTTGACTAAAGATAGTTAGCTCTGTCTTTATTTCAAATTAATTCTCCCTTGATTAATACTGTTTTTTCTCCCCATTTTATCCAGTTAAATGTTATTGGGTTAGAACATTATATTGCAACTTTTTAGGCATTGTGATTAAAGGTAGAGGGTGCAGATATTTATGTCTATACAGGAATGCTGAACAACTGTTTAATCTAAATGTTTACTAATATCATTGTATTACATCATTTTGTTTGTTTAAAATTTTTTAACAATGGTTAAATATTTATAAATTTAAGTTTGACTTTTTAAAGAAACTGTATAGTAAGTTTGAAATTCGATTGAAACAAACTTATACTTATACAAATTAAACTATTTGTGAAATTCGAACTAAACCTATTGACTTGAGTTAGTTTTGGTACAAATGTTCAAACTTCACTCACCCTTTACTTGAATTTTTGTTGTTTTCACATAATTTATTCAGTCTTACAATAATCTAGTCTATGTAATTGTAGTTATTACTATTGTATACTTATTTTTCCATTGCTTTATAAGTTTTTTAAGGCATTTAATTGGTTAATGTTATAACAACTGATTTCTTACTGAAGTATAAATTTTGTATGTTATAAACAATATCTCTGTTATTGCTTCTGTCTAGATTCTCAAGTCCATCCTGACACGCTGTTACGTTGGCTTAAAAAGCAAGTTGCGCTCTACGATACTGTACATATAGAAGACATGAGTACTTCTTTCAAAGATGGAATGGCTTTTTGTGCAATTATCCATCGTTATCGTCCTGATCTCTTAGATTTCCATTCTCTTAGTTCACAGGATGTTTCTAAAAATAACCAGTTGGCATTTGACACTCTAGAACGAGAACTCGGCATATCACCTGTAAGCTTAATTTTTTCTTCATATTCTTACTGCACATTTATTATGTTATTGTACATTATTATTGTAATTGCATATAATAAATAGAATAGGTACGAACATCTTGCTACTAGTAGTTAAAATGGCAAAGGGTTTTTCGATATTTCTTATAAACTTAAAACACAATTATGTAATATATTAATTGGCGTAAAATGATAATTATAATGTATTTTATTGAAATTACTCTTTTAGAAACATTTATTTGCGTTGTTGTACTCTATATATAGTTTTATATATGTATTGCTTGATATAACTAGGATATATAAAAATCCATGGTTTATACGGTTAAAAACTATATTAACTAACTGTAGATAAAGTACAGGATTTATTTCATTTCAAATTCATTCCGAATTCTACCAACGTAAAGCACAAACTAACAATATCTACTTAGTAATACATGTGATATTCCCTCCTAGGATTCTGTGCAATACTGCAGTTTCAGTTAGGTTATAAACTCCTAGAACAATATCTTATTGCTATGGAATTCTTTTATTTAAGAGTTGTTATTATAGTGTATATTATTGGTATAAATCTCAGTATAATATTTTAATGTTTCCCTGACATTTTGATTAATGGTACTTTACTCATAACCATAGTTCAGTTGATTTCCGTACTTTACCATTAACAGTTACTTTTGAGGTTGTTAATAGTTATTTTTAAGAAGTAATCATATTTATGGTGTATGATATTCTATTGTAGGTGATGACTGGTTTGGAGATGGAACAGTGTGAAGTGCCAGATCGTCTAGCAATGCTTTCATACCTCTCTCAGATCTATGATACATTTAGAGGAGAGATTCCTCATATTAAACATCCAAAGTTGGTATGTCCATAATTCAAATTTTTCCACTTTCAAACACTCAGTATATAGTTGAATTATTTATTATTATTGATGTACATTACGCACAAATTTTTCTTTTTTAAAAATCATTTCGTCTATATTTTAAAGTTATAAATCACCATAGCTCATGCCACATTGTTGGTCCTAACAAATTTTGGAAGTGTCATTCTTGATATTTTTATCATAATGGAAAAATGACACATATCTAGTAGCTTTAACAATTAAAAAGTTGCTAGATATTTACCGTAAATGTATGGAATTTTATTTCGTCACATGTTTTTGTACTACTATATTCTTCAAACATATCACTTTCATATATTTTATAAATGGGCTATGTCCCTTCATTATTTAGTTTATGTTTTAGAAGTCAAACATCAATCTATTGATGTATAATTTATAATAGTTATACAAGCTATTGTGAAGTAAAATTACTCTAAATTTTGCTATTTCTCTTGAATATTGATAAGATAACTCAAATTATTTCGATAAAAATAAGAATAGTAGCTGCTGATTCTGCTAGAAGAAATCAACATATATCAGTTACCATTTTTTCTTAAAGAATATACAGTAGAGTCCCGCAAACTCAGCATAATGTGGACCGAAAGTGTGCCGAGTTTGTGAAATGCCAAGTTATCGGGAATAAGGGCAAAAAATAAATTGTAATTGAAACACCAAAGCGGCGGCGATATCAAACGACTTTGTCGATAGCGATATCCCTTTGTCGGCGGTGTAAAAACACCGTGGCGATATCAAACGACTTTGTCGATAGCGATATCCCTTTGTCGGCGGTGTAAAAACACCGCGGCACCAAAGCGGCGTGTCAAACGACTTTGTCGATAGCAGTATCCCATTGTCAGCGGTGTAAAAACACCGCGGCACCATAGCGGCGGCGATATCAAAAGACTTTGTCGATAGCGGTATCCCATTGTTGGCGACATAAAAACACCGCGGCTTTGGCACCCTTCGGTATAGCAGACATACACCTGCAAAAACATTTGATGGACTGCTTTTTTTCCACGAATCAATTTAGTATACACTATGGAAAATATATCATTTCTTTTCAGTTTTCTTTGACTGGTTATGATTTACGCACAGTATATACAGTAAATAAAAATGAGCGAGTTAAGAAAACGGAAGCATGTGTTGGTTTCGTTTGAGACACGGTTAAATGTGTTAAATAGACTTGACAGAGGGGAATCCGTAAAAAAGCTTTGTGACGAGTTTAACGTGGGAAAAGTACCACCAACGATTCGAGCGATTGAAGTTAATGCCCGCTTTGGGATCTGCCGAACTTTTACGAACATCACTGTTTTTAGCAATATATTTTTTCCCGTCGGGGTCGCCGAGTAATCCGGACTGCGGGTTATCAAGTGCCGAGTTTGCGATACTCTACTGTAGTATATTTACTATCCAAGAAAAGCTTATAGTATATTTTTTTATCCAAGATGGGTTTAAAAGGAAAATGAGTGCTAAATATCTTATATGATTAGTAAAAATATATGCTGTTAAAGAAAATATGTAAACTCCAATTGTACTGCATTAACAAAAATGTGTATTCTTCAACATCTAAAGAACTATAAACTTATATAAGGTCTTTTAGCGTTACCGCTGTAATTTCAAGAAAATGAGATTGCGTTACTAATACTTACAAAATAAAAAAATTAAATTGCTTAAAAATAATTTTTTCTTATTCTCAGATGTCAGATGTTTAGGATGACAAAACAAAATAATTAAATTCAGTAAAAACATTTTTTATTTTACAGAGCTGAAAATATATCTTGGTTGAAAGCAATATGCGAAATATGGATAATTAAACATATGGAATGCAAAAGAAAATTCAAAACTATAAATGGTTATAATTATAATAAAATTTTATAAATAAAATTATTATAAAAATCATAATGAATATTTACTCATGTCTTGTGTGATAGTCTTCAAAACATTTGTCTGGGTGGATTGCAGACTCATTGGTACAGGTCTTGCAAACAAAGGCTGTTTCACGATGTAGTCTCCTCCTTACCACACACACACACACACCTACAGGTATCTACCACATTGTGGAAAACACCGAATAGTGGAAACATCGGAGTTATGTACACTGGGAGATAGCCTATGACAACACCAGTTTGGAAATAAACTTTGTTTTTTTTAACACACCAAATTAACCTATAATACTCGTACTTATAATTGTGGAAACTTTCCACTGTTTTGTGTTATGGACTAAATGTGTTAGAGTTTCCATAGTTATGTACGGTGCATTGGACTATGGTGTATCCCCGCCATAATCCATCCATGCGCTGTTTCCAAGTGAACCGTTCGAATTTTTGACCATGATTGGACTGTGCTGTAGACTTGTTCACATCTTTCTTTACATAATGAACTGACTCCGACACTTGCCTCTACCCCTCGCCCTACATCTTCTACCCCGTATTTCCACCTACCTGCCCAAAAGCGGACACGGACACGAAATTGATAGCCAATGGGTCAGTTGAAACTTCGAAATAAAGGACAGCTCAGAATATAAAATATCACCTGTTTCTAGGAAATTGTAGATGTCTCGAAATACACATTATAATGTCTGTTCTGTAATTACCCGGAAGTTGACTTCCTGGAAACTAGGTTTATTTTTGTGTGTCTTTTATACAGCAGTCATCGGTGTCCTTTAAGAATTGAGTTTCAATAAAGTTCCCGTGAGAACAGCTACATGAAACCGTTCCCTGAAACCAATATGCCCAGCTACATGTAAAAACAAATTATAGTAATAAGTAAATTGAATACTCCAAATCAGATATTTTTTCCAGTAATACTAATTGATACATTTTATTTAGGTCCTTAACGGATACATTTAACAAAATTTTATCAAAACCGTTAAAACCAAAAACACTGCAAGTACTTTCTCACTTACCCATCCTCACAACTAACCAAACATATTCCTTAACAGAACTGCCAGTTTGCTATTTGACAGTAAAAGAGTGAAAATAAAATAAGGTTGCAGTCTATGAACAAATATTTATGTATTAAACCTTGCTTTGCTTGTATCATAAACGACAATTATATTTTTTTACTTGCGATTTTTCACAAGGTAATTAAAGTTTGGAAGTAATCTGTAGATATGATTTTGAAAAATAAGTTTTTTGTAATAGCCCTAATAGATATTCTTATTTTTAAGAAATAACTCATGAAATAGAATTGTGGAAAGATAACAACCAATAAGTTAAATAGGTCTTTAGAGGTTAGACTTGAGCAAAATCGTTATGTCAATTTTTAGAGAATCGTAGTTTTATGTTTTTTTTTCTAATAATTTTGAGCTACCTAAAAAATGAAAGAAAACTTTCCCGAGATACGATACAAATACGCCCACATAACAAATTTTATTAAAATAGGTCCACGCGTTTGGATTGTAGAACTCTGTACAGACGACAAACAATGTTGTGCTTTGTATTAATCTTAGAAAATGAGATGTAAGATTGATAAAATAGTGAAACAAACCATACAAAAACCATGCACAAATTCTCTCTTTCATCTATATCCAAAATCAAACCAGAATTATTCGCCATCAAAAGTGACAGTTTGGTAGTTGTCAGTCAAAAAGTGAAAATAACCTGGGAAAAAAGAAAATATGAAATTACAAAATTATAGGTTATACAATAACACAATTTCTGTCCCACCTAATGCAAAAACTCCTCCAGAGACTCCTATTCAACATTACCACATCATCGTTAACGTCTACAAATCCCTAAAATTAAATCCTAATACTTTCAAAATAATACGATCTAGGATATAAATACTGTTTTTAAAGGAAATCATCGGTCGTAGTAAACATGTAATTGTCGAGATTCTTGAAGTTATTCAAACTTTACTTTAAAACAACTATTTCTGAGAGAGTTGCTTTCATTTAGGCTTTCAAGTAATATTCACTTATTCCCAGAAAAGTAATACTTGTTTGTTCATTGGATGGCAGGACAATAGGTAAAAAGGTTTAGTGGCTTTTATTGTATATTGGCTGGTTTTTGTTTATACCCATTGAAGCATAAATGTTCAAGTGACATCTTTCAGTCCAGGAATATTTATTATGCCTATAGTAAAGTATGCCGACAATTTTAAAAGTCTTATTATAAGAACTCTGATATGTTTAACATTTATACTTTATTATACAATTTTATGTTTGTTAGTTTGTGGGAGCTTAGTACAAGTATTTGGAAAGATGTTTTGTTCAATAGTTTTGACAGTTTGATAGGAATTTAATTAGGCTATATAAATTTACTCTTGACGTGTTACATAAAAATTTAAGCTTTTTAAGTCATTTTCAAAACTTTTAAATGACCGCCATTTTGAAACGAATTGAATTCTTGAAATGAGTTGATTAATTTTTTCTTTCAAACTAGGTCTTTACTTTGATGAGTACCGTGAAAAATTTCAACTCAATCGGTTAAACCTTTCTAAAGATATAAATTATTTAGTAAAAATAAAATGGTAGGTATTGATTTTTGGATATATGTTTATAGGAACTTTTTTCTATATTTTGAACCATATAACCACCCCATAAATTATCTCCGCGCATTACAGAAACACCCTTTATATAATCCAATTTTCATGGTTCTAGGACATATTTTCGAAGTATGTACAGTTTGTTGATATGTTAATCAGTCAGTTAGTCAGATTTCGTATATACGAATAGAGAGATTATTATATTAATTATTATTGTATACCCTCACACACGAAAAAAATTTAATTAATATTTTAATTTATTCTTGGAAATAATAGGTAATATTTTAGAATGTGATTTGATTGTACGCAATGTATAATAAGTCTTGATACACCTGTTGCTGCCTCTTTGATACGGAAATAAAGGGTGAAAATTTTATGTTTTTACAACGTCAATTCCTTTCTTGTGATATATCATTAAAAAGGTATATGTAAGAGGAAAATAATGACTCGGAAAACATCTCTCTTCAACTTCCGTACCTAAAGGTAGTTAACTACTCACAAATTTAAAAAGTAAAGACATATAATCCCTACCTATAAAATAAAAAGTGCTAGATATATTAATTTTAAACCTCCACCATAAGCAATAAAACAACTCTTTGTTATCTTTGACTTACCGCCAGCATCCCTTGATTAGTTCTTTTTTTTCAGTTTATATTGTCATATATTTCATTACACTACACTGAAAAAAATACAGTTTATATTTCATTATAAACTGAAAAAAAAAAGAACTAATCAAGGATTGCTGGCGGTAAGTCAAAGATAACAAATAGTTATTCAAGCATATCCGGTTACTCTAGACTATCATTATAATAAAACCACATATATGATATTTTTGCCATGTAAATTACATATCAACTTTTCATCTCAAATTTCTTAAAGATAAATAATGCTGCCTAGCAAAAGTTACAAACACTACTAAACAAAACAATAGCTAATGCTCTTGTCTTAGTGATTTCTGGGAAATTAAATTTTAAACGTTTTCTTAAGTTTTTACATTGGCAAACTACTCAAGGTCAACAATTCGAGCACTTTTACATTAAAAAAAGGTAAAAAAGCACAATTACCTAATTTTAAAATATGCACAAGTTTAGCTGTTGTGAATGTACTGTAGAATTACTAGATTTTATTTTACTATTTTTAATTCACTCGTGTTGTAAGAAAACATATGAATTTACTCCTCCATTCAGTTACTCTATAAAGTAAAAAAAAACATGATGAAATTGGTATTTATACATTTTATTTTATTATTTTCATTCAGCTAAAATCGGATTTTTGATTTAAAATTAAACTAAACATGTCTAAGCAGTAATAGTAATCTTATTTACTCGTATTTCGTGTAGTTTTGAGTTATTTGATGTATTACTAAAATCCCCAACACTTTCGCTCCGTATTAGTACTCTTTTCCAACATAATCTCATATATTTCACGAAATGTCATAGATATCCTTTCAAAATAAATTGAGATCTTCTCAGAATAATTCCATTGCCGAGATTAGTGAATATCAAAATAATATATACATAAACAGTCCAGATATGTCATTAGACAAAAATATTTCAGTTTCGAAAATTTTCAATATTTCGTCTTCATCACAAAGAGAAATGACCTCAGCTACTTGATATTACATACAGTAGTTTGTAGTAGTGATAGAAATATTCTGTGAACATTTCAATAAAATCGGTTACACTGGTCCTACTTTATTAAATTATATCTTTTTAAACTAAAGCGTAAGTAAACTTTGGACTACAAGCATGGTATATTGTGTATTGAATTCTACAGTTATCAATCTTGTAAGAAAAAAATTTCAGAGCATATGTAATGTGGTGAGAAATTAAGAATAAGACTATGTAAAACTTCGTACCTAGAATGGTAAACGAGTTATATGATGTATTAGTAAAATCCCCCAACCCTTTCGCTCCGCAATTGTTCCCTTTTTCAACATAATCTCATATATCTCACGAACGGCTATAGATATCTTTTCAAACTAAATAGGGCTTTACTCAGAATACTTCTTTCGACAAGATCTGTGAGTATTAAAAGAATATATATAGAAACAGTCAAGATATGTCATTAGACGGCAGAAGAAAATATTTTAGTTTCGTCAATTTTCAATATTTCGTCTACATCACATAAAGTAGAGAAATAATTCCAGCTACTTTATATTACAGATAGTGGTTCATAGTTGTGATACTAACATTAGGTGAAAATTTCAATATGGTCGGTTGTAGAGATCTTTTTTATAATAGATAATGTAGTCGTTGCAAATATTGAAATTCTATTCTAAACTAATTTTACATTACACTCTAGTCTATTATGCTAAAATATGTCAGTAATTCACAAAGATGCTTTGCATTACAAATGAGAAAGTATGCGAAACTTTCTCTACATATTATCATATAGTATGAGACATGATAAATTCACATAACAAATTAAGCTACTATTTAAGGTTCAAAATACGTCTTTTCACTAATATAAACTGACCAATACGTAACTTACGTAAGGACATTTTATTATATGAAAATTATTATACGTAATTCATATCTTCATACTATAAATAAAATTAAATGTAAATTTATTTTATATAACAGAATAATTTGTTGTCAAAATAAGTTATGGAGTTGAGCGAATATATAATACTAATTTTCATGAAGTGAGTTATTATTAGCCACATCACCAGGCACCAACAATAAACTATAAACTACGTTTGCTTAAAGGTAAATTACTATGTTGATTTAGGCTTTTCCATTATTACTGTTTAAAATGTACAGTAGTTTAAATTATTGCTTAAAACCTTTCTCTGATATTTAGTGGCAAAACTTTCGTCTAATATTGACGAAATTTGGTATAGACAGCTGCAAGTTATTGCAACACTTCTGCTAAAATAATGCTTACCATAAGAAATAATAAATCAATCAATAATTCTTATCGGGGGAATAATTTATCACAAAAAATATGTGGCTTAAAAACAGAAATATATAATTATCCTTTAAATCGAGTAGGCCTACATCTCAGTAAGTCTACTACTTATTTCGTAAATAATTATTTTATTTCTTAAAAGTACTCCTTAACATTTTTAAATAGCCCAAGTGACATAAGTCTTCTGCAATATGTATTACAGGTTTCCAATATAAGTTAAAAATACAATAAAATAACTGTTTTAAATTATTAATAAAATTTGACGGTACAATCAAGTCAACAAATTATAACTATATAAGAAGGGAAACATATATATATATATATATATATATATATATATATATATATATATCGACAATGTTGAATCTTGGATCATTAACCATTTACACAATGCTTAGATGGAAAAGTGGTCAACAAATTTCAAAATCCAACATCCTGAATTTACAAACATCATTTGTTCTTGGAATTTCACTTTGAGAAGTGCAAACATCTTTCTCCAAATATTTATTATATTTTAAATACCTGATAGTCATAAAAAATCCTTCTCCAAATGTCCAGGGTGTTGTAAAATGTCTTTGTGAAGCAGTCGAATGACAATAAATGTTTTGTGATCATCAATTAGGTTTAATGCAAGTGTTTGTGTGTTCCAATAAAGGAAGTACTACTTCCTGGTAAAATTCTTCTAATGTCGATGAGTAACCTATACATGTGAAGAGACCAACTGTGGGAACGGAAATATAATCTATTCTCTGATGAGATGATAATTGTGAATAACATGAGTCCGTGATTTTGTTTTGGATGTGGGCTGGGGGGGGGGGGTATGTTTTTCTGTTCTTATAAAACTGCAACCTCTATTATTTTCATGGCCTCATTATTGTTTTTTCAACATTGTTCTATTTAACAGGAATCTTAAAAACAAGAAACGTTCTTTGTAAATTCGTAATTACTTTAGTGTTATAAATAGCCTTTCCTAAATAAATTGAAATCTTTATGCTTAAAAAAAAAATAACGAGATTTAGATTTGAACTAACTACCTAAGATTTCGAAAATCCGAGATTAATATAGTTCCTCTATATAATATAAAATAGAGTCCTCTTTAGACTTCGGTCTGTCTGTCTATCTTTCCATTTTCATGATAATATTGTGAACTAGGCAAATTGCAAAAATTTGTACTTTAACTAATAACTACATTACTGTAATTCATTTATTGCTAAAATTAAATATAAATATCAGATTACTGTAAGTTATAACTACCTTATTATTTAATACCTGGACATTTTATATTATGTAACTTTTAAATGAATTATATTCTAATTAATTGCTGTACTATAAGACACCACAATTAAAGATCCTTTACGAAAGTGCTTTCCTTCTGTGCCAAAGAAGCATATAACTTTGACCATACATACGAGTAGGTTATTGAAATAAGTTATTGGCCATTTTGAGTTCTCCAAATATTCTGCTTTAGTTGTTGAATAGTTATAGTGTGATTTATTCTTTAAAAACTTTGAAATATTTTCCACAACTTCTTTAACTTTAACGTCAGGTAATTTGTTGTGCCAGCTCTGCCTCATCCATTTTAAATTTGGCACTTTTTAAAAATTCCTTACCTATATAACCTCTTAAAGTGTGCTTCAATAATACACACAAACTTTCTTATTTAACAAGAAACAGTTCTTTGACAAAGTTTGTTAATGTTTTAATCCATTCTCTTGTTTATAATTAATAGGTAACAGTAGTTAATTAATTATTTTAATTAAAAACGGCAATATTATTACTAAGAACATCTAGATTCGTAAATTGGAAAAGGCATAATGTATTTTTTATTCTTGGCAATATGAAATGGGATATTGTTTGCTTTCTTTAAGTCTAAAGGAATTTTAAAAACAATGATTTTCCCGAAAAGATAAAACATCAGGCACATTTAAAATATATTTTAAAATGCCTCTTAGTGTCATAAAACTAAGAGAGGCTAGGTTAGTCCTAACGCCCTAGCTACCTGAACCTTAACATAGCAATTAAAACAAAATATTTCCTGATAATGAGAGAGCTGTAATGGTCAGTCACAATATTTTTAGAAAACATAAATTACAGACTACTGTAGAAACCTTTCCTAAAATAAATTTTAGTTTTATTTATGTTACAAATTCACACACATATAAAACAAAACAAAGATATAGTAAGCACATTGTCAGTTTAAAAGACAGATTTTTTCGTCACCACTTGTGAATTCTTTCCTAGCTATTTATAATTTTTTACAGTTCAAGAAGTCAGTTTCTTTCGATTGAGCACATCAATAACACTTATTACATTCCACCTCAATGTAAAAAAGGTTAAAGGTAATTTTTTGGCAATCTATAATCACAAATCCTTAATATTTTTGGTAAAAGGATACAGGTTTTAAATTCGTTCCTGACCATTCTGTTCCGGTTAAACCAAAGTTCTGTGCAAAGAAGTATTCATTCCATAACAATAATAATTATAACCTTAAACGGTCCTAAAAGTGTGCGATTACTTTTAGTCGAAACTTAAGCCTTTAAATATTGTGTTGAAATTTCATATGTCTCAATAATATGTTTTAAAAATAATAATGAAATATAAATGTCCAAAATTTAAAAGATTAGCATTAAAATTGGATTCGATTTTTATTATTGAAATATTTTCATTTTGATTGTATTGAATTCTGGCATAAATTTAATTGCACTGCATTAAAGACGATATACACTAGGCGTTAGAGACATTAGCCTACCATAAAAACAGTTAACAAAATTTTAGTTTCTTTTATACATCAACATACTGTAGCCCCTTTGTTTTATTAGGGGCAGAGGCTACCTGAACGACTACTAGACTGCTAATTTTGCAGCTTAGTCAATTTTTATGTCTCTAATCAATAAACATGAAGAAATTTGATTTGGTGTAATTGGTGAATTTAACATTATATGAAATGAGGAATTTTTCCATAAATTGATGTAATTATCTTATGGTCTTTAGGTCGTTCGTTCCTATACTGATGTCAACACTGCCTTTCTGAGAGAGCGCCACAGGCAAAACCAATTAATTACATTTAGAAAAAACTTTGAAAACAAAAAATAACAGTAATTAATGTAAATAATCCTTGATTTTTTGCTATGTTGATTTCTCATCATTTTCACTTTGTATTGTTTTTGTCTTGTGGTGCCCTCTCAGATCGGCACAGTGTTGACATCAGCATCAGAACGAACGACCCAAAGACCATAAGATAATTACATCAATTTATGGTAAAATTCCTCATTTCATATAATGTTAAATTGTCACCAATTTCACCTTATAATAGTTTTGCCGGTGGCGCCCTCTACGATTTGCACAATTTTAGTATCATTATCGAACGAGCGAACCAGAGAACTTAAAAAATGGCATTGAAACAAAGAATGACATGAATTCACCAAAATAATGTTTTATTTCATTTAATTTTAATTTGTCATTACCTGCATCTTATATTATTTTTTTCCTGTGGCGCCCTCTAGGATGCACACTTTTTGGACATCAGAATTGGAAAGAGCCACCCAAACTACATGGAAAATCACTTTAAAATCAAAAATTTCATTGATTTATGAACCCAGTCCCTTATTTTATTTACGTTTAATCAGACATAATTCTTATTGTTTATATTCAATAAAGAAACAAATTATTAAATTTCCGCAAAAAACTGTTTACATTTTTGATCTAGACACTCTAACGAATAAAATGAGCTATAACACAAGTCATTTCGTGCAGTTTCACTCTGGATCAAAGTAAACACTGTTTCTCCCGTTTTTGCCCTGACTAGATTACTGTTTTACCAAGATATTGTGATATTGCAAATGCAATATCAATAATAGAGAATACAAGATATTACAAAATATAAAGTCAGTAATTCACACAAAATACTTTCAAAAATGAAACTTTTACATTATTTACTAAATTACATTCCTATTGTCATTGAAAAATTTTTTAAATACACTTAACGATTTTTAGTAATGGTCTTGTTTTAGTGCAGTATAGTACCAAAAAAAGTAAACACAAATGATTTTATAAAACACAACATAAAGTTAAACAAAAGTCATCATTTTACTTTTGATTGTTTATTTATATGTTTCAATGAAGCACTTTTTACACATGTAGGATTTTCCTGGGCATTTATCACAAAAAGTTGCAACGTTTGCCTTTTCCTTTGACACTTCTCCCTTCTTGAGCGACAATCTTCTTGTAGCATGGTTTACAAGCCCTTCGCCTTCTATTTTTACCTATTTCCACAAAATTGTCTGATTCCATCAAATAGTGTTGACCTCTCTGTGATTCATTCTTGATTAAATCTTCAAGGATGCCCATCAAGTCCATGACAATGCTTGCTTTGAAAGATGTTATAGATGTTATGTTTGAAAGGCATTTAGTTTGAAGAGATAGATTGGCTTTGAAACAGACCCACACATTCACAATAAATGTACCAAAAAGTAAGTGCTCTGCTACTTTGTGGTACCATCGCAGAGATTTTCACACTGCAGAGTTATAAGTTGACATCTGATATCAGCCAAGTCTATTCCAATTTTCAGTTTGTTTTATTTTGTCACAACAATAGGCTTGAGAATTTTGTTCCCTTTTATATCGTGTTTGCCGGTGTCAACCATATCCATTCATGTTTTGTCGGCATCATGAGGACGCGTCTCTTGTCCAGCCAGTTAGTTATAACGATGCTTTCCTTCTTTTCAGCCACTTCACCAAACTCACGATCGTCACTGTCACTAGATTCGTCTTGTAACTCCTTATCAAATTCAGAAGAATAAGTGGACACATTTTTAGTTTTATACAAACAAACAACACAACAAAATGTACAGAAGTGATTGTACAATAGCTATGTTTCACATGGAAACTAATATTCCCTGAACTAATAAGCAGCTGTGTTTAAGCGGGAACAGTCGCCACATTATTATCTACATGATCAACAGCTGAGTGTTGCCAACATTAGTCATTGAAGCTTGTAAAACACAGTAAAATATTGACAGGGATGATCATTCCGACATGTTAAAATACGTCTATTTTGTTGTATCAAAAATTTACAAGTAGGACGGTTATGTTATGAAAATAGTTGTAGGATAACATCCTGGGATTATAATTAAATGGTAGATCTTGGCACTGAGATGAATAAGAGGTAATTTAGCGCTTGGCAGCTAACGTATTAAAGAGTGAGCCATGGTGAAAGGGAAATTCTGATATAACCTTATTAAAGAGTTGAAGATTATAATATACACAATAGTGGCCGTTTTTATTTTTTATTTGTCTCTCCCTCTCATTGATATTAAAAGTTCATTAATGTATGTTATTGATTAATGATTCACACAAGAACTAATATTTTTATAAGTTAAGCCTTATTATTTTAAATTATATTTTGTGTGCTTTTTAGTAAACAGTTGTTGCATAATTAGGTAAACTTTTACTAGAGGGTACATGATATTTTTTATTGTTCTTTTTTTTTTAGGAGGACATCGAATTACCAGTAGAAGTAAACCAAACAGCAATGATGAATGAACGTCTACGGAACTTAGCTCAAATGTCAACTGCTCATAAAGTCTCTCTTGTAGGACGGCTAGTCAATCAAAGTACCCCTACCCGTAAAAGACACTCCACAACAACACCGCGGACAGATACTCTTTCACGTAAGACTCGTAAACGTAGAAGTGGTACTACAGAAAAGGACAAACCTTCTAATGCAGTAAGCTAGCTTTATTAATAATAAGTAATTAAAATAATTTGAGGAACCTTAACACACCGATGGTTTATATACAGTTTTGACTGAAATTTTGTTTTACTATGAATAATAATATACAATTAGAAGTTTAATATTTACAATTTTTCAATAAGTTAAAAAAATAACTTTCAGTTCTATTAACTAATTTATGTTTCCTCCTAAAGTCTATATTTGATGTTTTTAAGACCTCTCATGTATGGTAGTTCTATAAATTTATTTTAGTCCTAAATTTTACACATTAAATTATCTCAACAAATACTACACACGCAAAATTTGCATAAATATTGCTTTTTGCAAACCAATGTGTATTTTGTTATTTGTAGAAGTATTTTAAGGTCTTATTTTTTTCACTAATCCATTCTATTTTGTCAATTCATAATTTTAATGAATTGACAAAATTTAAAAGTTTTAAATAAGTTGTGGTACATGTAATGTAGGATTGGAGTGATTGGCATAAGACTTTAGACGATATCGAAGAAAAACGTCAAGAACGATTGAAAAATATGAAAGAAATGGAGATGAATCATTTGGAGCGACAAAGATGTAATAAAGAAATAGAAAAGAATCGTCAAGATAGAATGATGAGGAGACGATACATGCGTCATTTGGCAACACAGCAATTCAAGAAAAGCATGCAGATGTTGCAGGGAAATGCGAAGTCTGAAAGTGATTCCTCCCCTTTTGAAGACTACTCTCTTTTTGTTTACCGACAGACGGCTCCAGATTTTCAAGATAGAGTGAAAGAATTAGAAATGAAGTTGTTATACCCAGTAAGCAAAAGCAAAACCACTGTTTGATGCTTATTGTGACTAAACTTTGTTGAATGTAGGGTGTGACAATCTTCCTTTTGTTTTCTAACAACTAATATCTTTGTTTGTATATACCAGTCAATACTTTTTTTATCTACACAACATCATTAATGTTGGAATATTTTATATTTATAAATGTCATTTTACTGCTTACAACTATACATTATTAGACATGACAAAATATGTTTTATTTCACAACTACAATGAACTGTCTTACAGGGTGAATGAGTACTGTGGTATTTTCATTGAAAAACAATCAACAAAACTTAAATATTCTGTTACCTTTTTAAAATTATATGTAGTTAAACTGAGATTTAGACTATGTATATATATATATATATATATATATATATATATATATATATATATATATTCGTTTTTAGAAACTCAATCATATTTTGAACTTGGATACAATAAATCGCCTATTGGTTGAATCAATTGTAAGTAATAATAGTTTTAAAATAAATAGCCAACAATTAAATTATGATTTAGCTATGTTTTTAGTATTTCTGAGTGCTTGTTACTAAAACAAGTAAAAACAAGAAAATGTTCTTTTGATTACACCAATCCTTCAACCAGTTCCAATTCTGTTTAGTGTGTAAGGTATGAGAATATATTGGAATCAACAGCTTATTATACCAGGAATGTGGATTTCCCCCTCTGTTGGTTTTATTATAATACGTTTGTTTCTGTGCATGAAGCTAATGTCTATAACTAATCACATACACCAAGAAGTTATTGTGTTTTGTTTGTTTAAAACTAGTTACATATATGTTTTACAGCTATGTGTGTTATTTTTTTAGAATAAAAACACCTGTTAACTTAATATGTAATATATTTTTTAGGATTTTTTTTTTTAATTTTGAATATCATGCCTGAATTTTTTAAATATTTATGTGCTAGTTTATAGTAATTAAAAAAAAATTAATATGCTCAATGATTTAAACAATGCTCAATTAATTAATCATAGCATATAATATATATTATGTTCTTGTATGGGTTGGCTTCATTCTTCAACTTACCTGATGTGTTTAGAATTAATATACATTTTTCATCTTAGTTTATTAGTTGTAAAATTAATGTTGATATAGATTATGCATACCTTAATATAAAACTATAACTATTCTAAATATATATTTTTTAAATATCTGTTAAATTTTTTAAAGTTTGTAGATAATTTAATTTGAAGTGCTAGAGACCTTTTTTGTAATTTTCTTTGGTAATTATTTTTTCTTACAGATACACTATATGTCATGTAAAGTTGTATAGTTCTTGTTGTGTAATGTTATCTAATGTAAAACAATTCAAAGAGAAATAGGATAGTTAAGTAATCATTAAGGCCCTTATTTATGAATGTTCCTTAGGAGACCCTTAAGGAAACACTTAATTAAGAATACTTAATTGTTACTTTACACTAAGGTATCCCTTAACCGAAATCTCATTTATGAACTCTCTTTAACATTTTATTTCCTTTATTAAGATTTCCCTGTATAAAGGAGCGATTAAAGGAACTACTTCACCAATATCAATTACATCATTAATTAATTAATATCAATGAAGAATTGAGTAATCGTTACAGCTTCGTTAATTTTTGTTAATCGCTTAACAAAAGCTGTTATCTACTGTTAAACATTCAGATACCATGTGTAATGTTTTATTTATTTTGACTCAAGTTCACAATCAAAAGTGGGAAAGATCAGTGAAGATAAAGAGGATGTCAGATAAAAATTTCGTAATAGATTTGGTTCTAAAATATAAAACATGGATTAATAATAAAAGCATTGACTCTGCAATGTTGAAGACAAATTAATCATTTTGCTGTAACAACAAGAATGTTCTAATTTTAGTATTTTTTTTCTCTTCATGCAATATTATTTTATTTTTATTTTCTACTTCAATTATATCATGAATCGTTAAACAATCCGTTTATTTTATTTCCAACATTCTAACGAAATTAACAGGAGCATACAACTTGGAAAAATATTATACCAAAAAATGTATTAACCTATAACAGTTTACACATTTGATCTTCATCATTAAAATCAAATGTATTTTTGGCATCCCTCAAGTATCTTCTTAATATTTGTGGTAGCATCTCATTTACATATATATAAAATTGTTTTGATCTTCCATCATTTTCACAATAATTAAAAACAAAGAAGACCTACTGATCAACAGTGAACAATGTTTAAGGAAGGTTTTAGGTACCTCTTGTCCAAACTGAACGCTAAGGGGTTGATAAAAGATTAAATCACTAAGGAATTCCATAGTAATTTCTTTTCTTTAATAAATGTGTCCATATATAAAACAAAAGACCATTAAAAAGATCTAAGGAAGTAGTGTAAAGGAAATCCTAAGGAATGTTCATTAATACAGGCCTTAAATATTATCTCTATCAAAATGTGGAACTAATAGATTTTTAATTATTTATATAAACAATATACAAAAATTAATTTAATTGTTAGTAATTGTATATATATATTTCTTAGCTCTATTATTGTTTTGTATATCTATATAATATCAACAATCATAATATTTGTAGGATAGAGAAGCAAGGCTTCAAGCAGAACTAAAAAAAGCAGCAGCATCAAAAGATGAAAAATTTTCAGGACGTGTGAAAGAGTTGGAAGCAAAATTGAAGGGCACCGCAGGAACAGAGAAAAAACCAAAGGACTTACTTCGTGCTATAGGTACACATGTTGTTAGTACATATTTTAATAAGTGTTAATTTATTTATGTAAAACTTATAAATTTGTAGGTCAAATGAAAAAATCTTAATAAATAATAATTTTTAGGACAAATGTTTAGCTTGCTTTAGAATCGTGAATAATTTTATGATATATAGCACAAATGTACAATTATGTATTATAATTTTAAAAAGAAATTATATGGAATGTTATCAAATGGTTTTTAAATATGGCACATTAAACTGTGAAGGCAATATTTACAATTATTAATGAACCCTTGTATAAATCTACCTTACTTGGCTAAAGCTACACTCAAATAGTTCTTAAATAATGAAATAACTAGGATGGTTAAAATTTGTTAAGGATAAAAAGACTTTAGTAGAAAGTAAGTTAGATTTCATAAGTAAGTTATGAAAAAGAAGCAGCATTTAAAAGTCATCTATAACTTTTAATAATTTCATGTGGAAAAATATGTACCAGGTTTCTATTAGCCTATAGCAGTGGTCGCCAAACTTTTAAGCAATTGAGCAACCTTTCTGTTCGTAAATCTTACTGTGAGCTACCAAAAGAAACCAGGGCTAAAAACCATTGTTATTCTAAATCACAGAGAATACTTATTTATTACTAATAAAACATACAGTTGTAGTAAATGTTGAATCCAATTGAATAAAACTATTTACATTTTACATTATAAAGAATTTAGTAAGAACTGAAGACCAATTTTTTAACCTGACTAATTACGTTTAATGAGAAGAATGGTATTCTTTTTTATCATCAATAATTTGCCAAATGTTGGATGAGTAACCATTCGTAGCTGCCATTCGAATGCAGTTGTCCAAATGTCCATCAGTCAATCTGTTTCTGTACTTGTTTTTTTATAAACTTCATACTCGAAAAATAAACCTCGCACAGCAGATATGTAGAGCTGAAAATTGCTTTCACTCGTAGACTAATCTGAATTAAAATTGGGCATTTTTCCTTAGGAGGCCAAATATTTTTAGAGCTTTGAAGCGAATGATTTTAATGAAAGGTCATTTTGAAAGTCAATCAGTTCCATCTCCACTGCAGTGTTGTCTTCTTCAAAATGTTGCATGACACAAGTGAAGATTTCTTCAGCATCGTTACCCATAAAAGGAGATTTGACACACTGAGTTACAATTGAAATGCTTTTGAATACTTAAAAGTGCACTGAATTGACTTTTCAAATCTGAAAGAATTACGATGTATTCTTTGTTGTTGTTAGGATGCTGTGAAGGGTCTTGTTTGTCAAGAGTTTGCTTCAAACGGCAAAGTTCTTGTATTCACCCTGAGTGAGATTTTTTTCCCACTCCAACTTTTTTGAGAATGAAACCACATCTGAAATTGTTCCACCAATATCTTTATCCTTACCTTTAAGCTGCAAGTTATGGATATTTAGCTTTTCCCTAATGTTTGCAAAAAAAGCTAAATTTGCAGCCATATCAGATCTTCTAATTAAGGGAAAGATTCACTTCATTCTTTAAAAAATTCTACCAAGGCAGGATGCAATTCTTTGAAATATTGCAAAACTCTTCCTTTGCTAAGCCAACGAACTTCTATACGAAGCAATAGATCACCATACTGGCATTCTAACTCTTCAGTCAGTGCCCTGAACAAACATCTCTGAAGTGCATGTGCTCTAACTTTATTTACTACTTTTACGACTATTTTCATTACATTGTTCATACTTAAGAACTTTCCACATAGTAACTGCTGGTGTATTATACAATGGTAACAGAGAAATTTCGGAAAGCTGTTATCTTTACGACACAAGACAATGAATCCCTTCTTCCCTTCTTCCCACCTACCACCGCAGGAGTTCTATTGGTTGCTAAGCCCACCAACTGCTTTACAAAGTCAATGATAAAAATAACTCCTGTCCTGTAGTATGAAGTAACCTTTTACCAGCTCTTCTATTATATTAAAAATCATCAGAAACCATTTTACAAAAACAGCCAACTAAACTGTACGAATAATATCAGTTGATTCATCAAATTGCAAGGAAAAATAATGGTAGCGATCAAATTCAGTTTTAAGTTGTGAAATTACATTAGATCTAATGGATTCAGTTCTACTCATTGTTGTATTTGCAGAAACCTATACAGATTTGATAGCGGACATTATCTCAGATTTTTTTTTGCAGATTAATGTATTTGCAGATTCTAAAAATGCAGGTGTGATAAACTTATCATCTTCATGTGGTTTCTTATTTTGAGTGATAATTTTGGAATCTCGAAATGATGTATTAGTTGCTGCTTTATTCTTATCTAATGTCTTGAAAAAAGTTGATTTTTGGGCATTTAATTGATATTTTAACTGCATTACCTTTTCTTTTGTTAACACAGAATTCAGTGGGAAATCTTTTTCAATTACTGAGTGAACAGTTTTTAATGACGTTCAAAGTTCCCTTTCTTTCCAACTGATACACTTACGTTACAAAGTAAACATACACACTTGTCTTTTACCTGGGTAAAAAAGTAATTGGTCTCCCATTCCAAATTAAAATGATAAGTTTTTGGTTTTTTACTTGAACTTACGATAAAAAACCTACTTCAAATAAACCTACATTAGTAAAAAAGATTAAATCAAACTATCCACATCAACAAATGTCTTATATACACACGACAATAATAAAGACAAGCGCAGTCTGACGTACGCACGAAACACATAACGGACATAACCTTACACAACACTTGCAGAAACAATTATGACACTGAATGACAGTTGTGTGGGAGAAACCTATACACAAGTTTTATTTTTCTGATGTGTTGACAAACACTATCTCTTTTCTCTCTGCTTGCTTGAGGAGACAGGAGAAATGATGGTCTTCCTTGCTTTAAATATGTACCTGTACTACAAACAGGATATTAATTCTCCTTCTTTTCTTTTCCTAAACACAAACTTTTTACTACATCCAGGACAGATAAAGCAATTGTCAATTTTCTTTTCCTTATGTAGACTAGTTGTACATTTTATAAGTCCATTTCTTCAATTTTGACTTCATTATATTAAAAAATTACTATTTCAATTACATAACTGTGTTACAATCGGTAAATACTTCCAACATAACCTCTAATGGAGTGGTAGAAGCATATGGAAATTTTCAAGGAACAATGGCTTTTATTTTTTTATTTTTAACAAAGATTTAATGTTAGTTATAACTCGTAGCATGGCCTCTCTCGTGCTAATGATGAATGCAGGATAAAAAATAGCACCTTTAAAAAAGTGGCTTAAATAAGTTGTTTTTAAACTGATATTTACTATCTGTTTCCTAAATATTGGCTTTTCTATGGTTAAGGTTAGTGAATTGTACCCATCTTTAACTATTTAAACCTTCAAACCTTCACTAGTATTAAAAGTTCCATTGGCTTGTGTAAATTATTACTTGCAAGGTAATTCCTCAAATTTGCAAATTTGTATCAGTAATTTCATGTCATAATTATTGCAAGCTTTGGTAAAATAAAAAAAATGTATTAATGGTTGTAAATAAACAGACAAATTATTTTTACAAAAAAAAAAAATTGTGATAAATTTAATAGAATTAAATAGTAAAAAATAGGTCTTGTGGGTTTATTACCTTTGCCACATCCTTATTAAACAATGCATTTTCAAAAAAAATGACCTAAATATCACTTTGATATGTTGTAGATGTCAAAATAGCATATTGTAAAGTGGTAAATTGTCTTTTCTGCGGTTATTCTCGTTTTCTTATTATTTTACATTGTGACTTAAAAATTAAAACCTTCCAATTTCTGGAATAAGCATATTTCCAAGCTTTTTATTATCTGTAATATAAAGTATTTGTTTAAGAAAAATGTAGAATATCCAATTTAATAAGAATATGCTTATGGCATATCTCCTTTTTAATTTGGTTAATGTTATATACAAATACTAAAATAAGGCGTGGATACATCTTGCATTAAAGATTTATAAATTTTATTCATTTGAGAACATTTAAACAATTGTTAAAAATTAGAAAAAACACAGTGTGATAAACTTTAATAAATTTTAATGTTTTATTTTTCAATTTGTTGCAGAAATTATTGTACATAGTTCAATTTTAGCAAGTGGGCAACACTATTAGCTGCTTGCATACCCATTACTCATAATTTATCCTTGTTCTTGTGTAGTCGGTAGAAATGTTCCAGTCTATAACACTACGCTGGATAACTTATTTATAACTTTCTAAGAAAAAAGAAATTGTAGTTTAACTCTCTTCTAATTTAATTGTATAATAACAAGATATGCTATTTTAAGTGACATTAATAGATAAGAAGAAGCAACTCTTCAATTCTTGGCGATTTGATTCATAAAAATATCAATCATTGTAAGTGAATAAGTAGTTATAGTTACTTCTTAGAATTAAAATCATGGATAGAGATAATGTTTTAGTTTGTAGAAAAGAGAGTGAGAATGAAATTTTTTGCATTAAAATGTCATTGTACACAGACATTTGATTGTTTTATTGACTTTGTTTGTTTTGTTAAAGATTAGTTTCTGTTTATTCATTAATTTTTAAGGAATTGTTTATATTGCCTTCATTATATTAATTTTTTTATTTGCCCTAGTTCTGTCAGTTATAAAGTTTAAACATGAAAATGAGACCTGATGAACATATCCTGGTCAATGAGTCTTCCTTTGTTATATATATAAAAAAAAAAAATCTAACACAAGATCTCACAAATAATTTCGTTTATTTAATCAAATGCGTTTCCTCAGTGATACAAGAGCTACAATACCAAAACTATAACTTAACTAGCATTGCGCCAACCCCCGTTTATACAATTAAATCATCTCAGACATTCCTATTCATCCATTTTAAAGAAAATACCATTTTCCTGCAGTTAACTAATCTTTCAAAAAAGTTTAGATTTTGTACGGATAGGAGGCACAGGCTTACCTTGGAAAGTGGTCCTTGGTATTACCTAGTAGTACACAAATAGGAAAACATAATAAAACACTAAAGTTCTGAAATATTTCGTAAATACCAAGGACCACTTTCCAAGGTAAGCCTGTATATATTTGTAAAAATACGGAGGTTGGCGCAGTGCTAGTGTAGTTATAGGTTTGGTATTGTAGCACATGTATCACTGAGGATGCCGACTTTGACGTTGAAACGTGTTTGATTAAATGAACATAATTTTTGTGAGATCTTGTGTTTGAGTTTTTTTCTATCTAATATTATCTCACAAGTCAAGCTCAATATTTATTCCTTTGTTATATTCACTATTTCTTCTCTGGGTATTAATTTTTTTATACATCCTTTTTCAATAACTGTTCTTTAAAGTATAGCATATTTAGTTGTATTTTCTGACACACATAATTGATGTCTCTGCAATTAAATCATATCGGACCTTCCTATTCGTCCATTTTTAAGAAAATACCATTTTCCTGCAATTACCTAATCTTTCAAAAACAAGTTTAGATTTTGTACGGATAGGCGACACAGGCTTACTTTGGAAAGTGGTCCTTGGTATTGCCTAGTAGTACACAAATAGGAAAACATATAATAAAACACTAAAGTTCTGAAATATTTCATAAATACCAAGGACCACTTTTCAAGGTAAGCCTGTATGTACTTTGTATAAATAGTAAACATTCATGCAAATTCTAAACTAATAAGCTATGTGCTCTATAAAACTCTAAAAACAAGGTTCTTGTTCTAGATAAACACAATAAAAACTATCTTGTTCAAAAACAAGGTTATTCCAGTAAATTAGGAATATTAATAACAATAATCAAGGTTTTGCTAATATTTGTATAACTACTAACTAAAAAGTGATTTCTGGAATGATTAATATTACCTGTTTATTTCTTACTTAGAAAGTGCCTATATTATTCAAGATATTATAAATTATTACTGTGTCAAATTCATAAAATGGTACATAATAAATCTTGATAGCAATTTACTTAGAATCATTATTATTTTAGTTTGGGACATTAATTAATTATTGACCTTAGAAAAAGTCAGTAGCTTTTGCTTCTAATAACTTTGAAGTTTGTGATTGAAAATAAAATATATATTGGTGGAAAAAATACACCTGTCAAATATGCTTAATATAATTTGTCTCTCCTATACTGATGGCTATATATAGAGAGAAAACCCAATGATAATGAAATCAGAGGATACAATTTCATGTTGCAGTTCAAACTTATTGTTTACATTGAAAATTATATTATGTCTCATGATAGTTAAAGAATCAAAGAATTCATTTCACTTAGTGGGGATTATGATGTCATATGCATAACGGGGTGATGTGATAATTCTCCTGTCTCGGGAAATGTTCACCTAGTATAACTTCTGTCTCAATGAAGCTCATTGTGGTTTCAATTGACAGTTTTAATTGTAATCAGATTTAGTGTATAAAATATTTGTTTTGAACTGTAAATATTTGATGATGAAAATAAACTAATTTCAGCTTAAACTTGTGAAAAATCCAAGTCGAAATACATAAATCATATACGGTTGGAAAGAGCACCTTAACAGCAATCTATTGATGGCCTCAAATCCCCTTTGTGAGAGTAAAATATTGGTGGTAATGAAAAAAACCCTCCACAGCAGTAGTCATGTGTGTCAATGACAGTGACAGTACATCTGCCGTGATAGCGGCCATGAAAGTAGATATTGAAATTGGTTCTATGTCAACTCCACAATGTATGAACATTGATTTTGTGTAATCCCTTCACTACACTTACCTTAATCTCCTGTGACTTTGATGTTCATGGTTTTTAAAACCACTCGTTACTAGACTTCATGCTCAATGAGTTCAATCCATCTTATATTGAAATTCCTCCAAAGACTCTAGGCAATACTTATATTGATTTAACGTTTGCCAGAATTCTCAATGTATCGTGTATGCCATTTGTATCCTATCTTCACAGACCTAACTTTGATCAAATTATAAGGGAATAATCATTTGTTTCTTTGATTTTCTTCCCGATACCAATGACATTAAAACTATCTCTTAGCGAACATTATACACATATTCATGTTATCTGTCCGTACCCACAACACAGACATATCCAGTTTTGTTTTGTTTTCAATTGGTCAGTTACACTCTTGACCTTTCTAAACTATTTTCTGACTGATTTTCCTAATTATCCCTAGGTCATACCCATAGTGACATTTCACATATCTTACATGTATTGTAATATTTTAGATGCCTCGACAGAACAGGTTTCCAAGAAGCTGAATCAAGCCATAAATATTACTCTTGCATTATTTTATATTAAATTACAACAAATTAGGTCACATCTTATTGAAGTAAATGTATTAGTACATAACTCTCTTTTTAAATATATTTCCATTATTTAATTTTCCAATATATTGTTTATGATGACACACCAAAACCCCTTTTATAAATACATTCCTTTTCTCGTTGTATCTCTTTCTTCACTTCATTATTTTGTAATAGATGTCATTTCATGGCATTATATATTATTTTTGGGATAATATTAAAAAGATCTTTAGAATACATTCCATGAAAATAGTTAACATTCTATACATCAACACACTTACAAATAATAAGTAATTGTTCATTTGTAACAAATAATGGTTTATATAACGTTATTAGACTTGTTTCATTCACTTTAGATTACCAGAAAACTTGAAGATCAAACTTTTTAAACAAGTTCATTTAATAACATTTATTGGTTAAAAGAAAAGGTACAAAAATAAGAATATCCCATCGAAAGTAATATATTTCCAATTTGATATTTAATTATTGCATTTATCTGTGTCAGTCATTATGTTATCTAGTGCATTAATATCCTTTTGTATTAGTTTGTTGTTTGCGAGCATGAATAGTTCATATGTTTGTGTATTGTGTATACATACATTATATTTTGGGTTTTATAGTGCAAGCAATTATATTCTCTAAACATTTTGTAAAATTTCCACAAATTAACAAATAACGGTCTAACTTAATTTGTTTGTTAATGAAGTAAGAAATAAAAATATCAAAAAAAAAGAAATTGAAATTAATTTTATACTCCCATACATAATTCTACTTCTTAATAGAAAATATTGGACATGTTAAAATATAATAATAATATTATTAACAACTGAACACAAGCTCTCCTTAAGCTGAAATTGTTGGTAGTATTTTACATAATCTGCAGACAAGGACCCTTTTCTTTAGCTAAAGCATATCCAATAATTGTATAAGAAACCTAAATAAATATATAATGTGTATGAATAGTTATACTGTATTTATTTTACACCCTATACAATTTTTGTTTTGTTTTGTTTTATTTGACATTTGATTATAAATAAAAGATTACAATTTTTGTCTGAACCTGTAGATAAAGAGAAGTTAAACTAAATTTCTATTTGTAGGTAAAATAGAAAAGACTGATTGGAATTTAAGAGAAATTGAAAAGAAGATCGAAGAAAGTAAACACAGCAAAGGAAAAGGCCGGGCTGAAAGAGTACCTAAATGGAGCCGGCAACAATTTGATGACAAGGTAATAAATTTGTTTTGATAACTGTTTTATACAGTGTGTCCATGATGGTATTCCAATGTTTCACTTGTCGTGGAAGAATAGGTCTTGTTTGATTGTTTTTAGACTAATTTGGTTAAAATGTTATAAATATGTATAAAAATAATACTACAGAATTATTTAAGTAAATATTTTGCATGCAAACAAAATGGTGGTTGTTTAAAATAAAACATTGATTTTGGGCTTATTATCTTTTTTTTATTAATATTTAATAATTTTAAATAATTAAATTTTTTATTCTTTGCATACTTTTATGGTGCATTGTTTAGTAGTTCTTAAATTGTACTGTATGAAACATAATATATTCATTAGTTAATCTCTTTTTGTTATTTCATAGCTTTTTCAATAAAATATAAAGTAATGTGCTGTTCATGGACAATTACATTTAATAATGATCTCGAAGCAAGGAAACACTTCCATGCTTTGTATTCAGATATTGAACCACCATTAGCAAAAGTGAATAGCAAAGTGAAAAACACTACTACTGGAAATTAGAAGTGAAGTGAATAAATACAGTAGACAATCTGACATGGATATGGAAGAGCTTGTTTGTGCTGGTTCTTGCTAAAATCTCCCGCTAAACCGAATTCTATTAGAAAAGTGGCCTTAAAGACACTGGTGTGACCAAATCTACAGTTCATATAATTGTTAAAAAACAAAGTAAAGTTTTACAAGATTCCCACTGTCCATGGTCTTCTTGAAGATGACCCAGACAGAAGAGTGGGCAAAGGCATCTTTGAATTACGTTTTCTGACGAATCAATATTTGTTGGTAATGGCTTGGTAAGTTGACGTATAATTGTCATTATTATTATACTATTATCAACCTACATGTAATTGACAAAAAATTGGAAAGTAAGGGCATTACGGTTTGGACAGCAGTATCAATTAATGGAGTATTATCCTACAACATGTCTGAGAACACCATGAATGGAACTAGGTGTATTGAATTAACACATGATTCTACCCCTTACACTTACAAAATTGAGTCTTGCATCTTCCAGTAAGGTAGAGCAACTCCACATTATGGCTAAACTTGTGAAACATTTGTTGAACAATGAACTTGCTGGTCTATGGATTGAGAGGGGAAGTAAATTTACGAACTAGCTGCCAAGAACATCAGACCTAACTGTGTAACAAAAAGCGTTATAAACAAAAATGATTTATTGATAACTATGTCGGGTGTCATTTTGTAAGTGAACGGACTGTACTAACTTTTAGGTTATATCACTTACTTTCAGAATTTCTCAATTTAAAGTTATGACTTTAAAGTTTGGCCGTGAATTCTCACCTTCACTTATTGTACTTTGTACACCAAATCATGTAATAAAATTGGCAGATAGGTACTCCAAATTAATCTTTAGGCAAGCATGTTAACTTTGAATGCGGAGTTTTTTATTAAACATAAATGAAACTTGAATTATTATCAAACAACTTAATATCTAATTACAACATATCTTAATTTTACTAAATGTCCATTTAAATATTTATGTGAAAGAATCTATTGTCCTTCTAGAAAATTGGTTACAATAATTATTTATTTACGTATTTCAACTTTATAAAAAACTTGTTACTTTTGATAAATATACAAATAACTTTTCTTTTATTACTGTTTCACTAAATTCAACTTTGTTAATATATAAATTTAACTCTTTGAGAGTTTCTGTTCATTTTAGAATGTGGTCTGTGTGTTGAAGGTTTGGCGACGACTGACTGCAAGACATAGCACATTAAGTTCCTGGGAAAACAATGTCTGTTCCAGAATGTTCTATTATTGTACCAATCAGAATAGTTAAAAGTTCTTTGCTTCCTAATATGGAATATCATACCATGTTTTTGACACGCCTTTATTCCAGAATGTTCTATTGCTAAAATATGACGGAATAGTCTCTTATTGTTATTTTCTTTAAAAAAACTTTCATAACAAAGCTTACTTTTTTTTTATTCACAAAAATTGTCACTTATTGATTTCTTAATCCTAATACAATATATTTACAATTTATAATTATTGTTTATTTACTTATTGGTTGGAGATGTCCCATTTTTACAACTGTTAGTGATTTATTTTTATTTTATTTTTGGAGTGAGGCTACTTAAAAATTCTTATACAATCAATACAGATGAGGAGCTAAAGACAATGATTGAAATTGAAATTCTCAAGATCCTATGTCACTTTTTCTGGCATGCCCATGAAACTTTCATTTAACAGTGTATATGGTTTTAGTTTGAATAATGATCATTGTTTCTTCTTTGATAATTTAGAAGTAGTAAAATTTCTTTTGTAATAACAAAGTAGTTAATAAAAATAAGATAGTTAATAGCCCAAAAATTGGGTTTTATTCTAATTAGCTGTTTAAGTAACTAGCTAGACCTCATGTAACAAATTTGTACATAAGTTTCAGTATGGCTTTAAAATTTGAAACATATTGTAAATATGTTGTTAATGATTAAGAGGCTTTCAGTTTATGATTATACTTATAGCCCTTCATTTCTGACGTTATTTCTATTCACTCTTCTGGCTGCCACTTAGAAACGTAATATTATACTTTCTGCCAATTTGTAAAGTTAGAATGTTGATAATGGTTTTCATCCTAAAACAACAACATTTTACAAAATTATTTTTTCTTTGAAAATAATCATATACAGTACTAAAAATGATCACATATAGTTGAAACAACTTGTAATTATAATACATTATATAACAATATTTACTCCCTTCAGGGGCTCATTTGTCAAAATGTGACGGTCATGAGGTATCTACATTTTTCTTCATCTTGTCTTTCATTGTTCCTATCAGATCTCTCTTGACTAACTTCTCTTCCAACACTGATGCTATTAGACTGTTCAAGAGCTAGGTGGTATATCTACCACAATGGTTTTGCCTTTAAAGTCGAAATAAACATATTTACTTTAGTTATTTAAGTTAATGTCTACAAAATAAGTATCTCAAATTTTGAAATTAATTCTTCAAAATAAACTATGTAGATTAAACTATGACTTAAATTTCAAAATCTAAGAATTTACTGTAGTTTGTTATGACATCGAATTATATTAATGTTGATTATTTTGACCTACTAGTTTTCTGCCATGGAGCGTAAACTACGTGTTCGAGAGGGAGAGGATGCTTCAACTAACAAGTACTCAGAAATAGATGTTAATCTAAAGCAATTAGAGAAGAAGATCAAAGAAGGTAACATGATGGAGCCAGGTAAAGTTTCTGCATTGGCTGCTCATCTCACCAATATGAACCAAGAACCTGAGAAACCAGCATTGCAGAAATCTGTAAGTAACTACCATCACAACATTAATAACGAAACGTAAGTTTTTTGTACTTCCTTGTAATCATATTGTATAGAAAACATTTGCATGTAGAATATTCCAATCAGTTGTTTTTAACAATGAACAACAGCACCACAATAAAACCTTTAAAATTTGTTTTGCATACTTTCCATTTGAAAATAAATTAAATTTGTTTATGGCTAAAACCTTCACGATTGCTTTTTCATTCATGTATACTTACAAGTACACATTTTACTTTTGAACAAGATAAGGAAGAGACTCAAACAAAAAATTGCTGGCTTATGAATCTCATACATTTTTAACCATAGAAACAATTATTTCTAATTGCATTTTCTACATTATGTGTTTCTTTTCCTAACCTTACAATATCTAACTTACTTAATATTGTGTAAGTTTTAACAACTCGTGTAATAGGAAGTTGATAGTCTGAAATGTATCATAAAAATTCTCTCATTGACTTTATATATATGACGTTATACAATGATTATAACAGTTGTTTAAAAACAGTTGATTTCAAAATTGTTGACTGTAATAATTATTACAACTCTGTTTATAATTTAATAATAATTATATTTATTTTATGTTTTAGAATTCAAGGGCTGCACTGGTTTTGCCTGCACAAGGTGGTTCTGAAATGTGTCATTTCTGCAACAAACGTGTTTACCTGATGGAGCGCTTGAATGCAGAGGGGAGGTTCTTTCATAGAGGATGTTTCCGTTGTGAATACTGTTCCACTACTCTCAGAGTTGGTGAGTGTTTTAGAGTTTATGAAGTATAATCACAATTTGTGAAAGAGAAATTAATTGTAAAATAATATTATTAGATTATTTTTATATATAAATTGTTTGTGTTTTTGTTTTTTTAAATCAAGATTTGTTTATATTATAATTAATGATAATACTACTATTTTAATATTTATAAACTTATTTTTGTACCAGTAATACATTTTGGAAGATAGAAGTATTAAAGTTTTTGTAAATTCAATTAACTTATACAGTAGACTCCCTCTTAAATCACCCCTACGGGACTAGATCCCGAGTCAGATATCAGTAAAGTCGGTTAAAACGAAAATGACTAAATGGCACCGAAACGTAGTCTAAAAGTACCAGTAGGCGTAAGTTAGACCTATAAAATAAACAAAACAATACAAATATACTATTTTTACATTACTCACCTTGTTACTTTATTCTATTATTATTATTACTAATTGCTCATTCTATTATTATTTGACTTTTTATCACAAGAACAATGAATTATAGTTATGTACAGTGAAACTTGCAAATAATGGACACTGCTCGGACCGCATAAAATGTCTGCTATTAAGAAGTGTCCGCTATCAGGAGAGATGCAGTTATATAGGCTAGCTGATAACACATGGTAAACCACCAGAATAGTATCTTGTAATAGATATCCAGTTGTTTATCGCGGAATATTGAGCACATTCAAAAAATTTACATCGTGAACCTAAATTATATGTTCATTAACCTATTGTATATTGCATGGGTATCCAAACTTATAATCTATAGGGCCAAATTGAAAAATATAAGAAGGGACGCGTGCCAGTGGGGGTCCGGCTGGTATGAAATACCGCCCAGATAAAAAGGGGGCCCAGGGGGGAATTCGTTTTGAAAAATTAACATTTCTAATAATGTCTTTCTATACATATATTTTAATTAAAATTTAATAATTTTTGTACATGTTCTTAGTAGGTATAATTTTAGTATCTTAAAAATTAAATTGGAGTTGAGTACTGAGTAAGGTCTACCTAATGTCGTTTGGTTTTTGACTACCTTAATTTTAAAGTTTATCAAAAAGGGAACAAAAATAAATAATTTGTAAAACTAAAAACTAAATTCAGACATAATCTTAGGATACTCATATTTATGATAACCTTAATTTTTGGAGGTTGTCTTATTCGTTTCTTGATTATTGTTTGTTTTTCTCACACATGTTTGTGAAGTGTGCAATTATTTTTGTTGACTGACAATTGCAGTCCACATTGATTAAATTTAGATGCTCCTATTATCAAGTTTGTTTCAAATGATCATTTCACAAATTATTTCTGTATTTAGATTTCACGTGATTTATTCTTGAAAAGGTTTGTTCGCATATATAGGTTGACCCAAACACTGAAAACATTTAACTTGAAAAATGTTTAATCCCCTTGAAATCATCAATTAATGACCTGCAACGAAAGGAAACTGTAAAAGTAACTTAAACTTTGGGTCAATATATGACTTTTTTACTTACTAATTACAAATTCATAAATCAAAGTTATTATTGAATGTTTGAAAGACATACCTGTAGAATGGAAGTAGATCAGCATTCTTGAAACACTCAATCTAGTAGTTCTTTAAGTTCTCATTTGAATTTCTATCAATTCAAGTTGAAGTTCTGAAGGCGCTTTTTCAATTTCACTTGTGAAATGGTTATGAAACAGTTTTATCTTTTCTGCTACCAAAGCATCATCAAAGTCTGCAAACCTGGTTTGAAACTCCTTGCGTAGTTTGACTACGGTTTCTACTGCGTATTGTGATGGGAAATGGACACAAGTTTTGTTAGAAAACTTTTTGCAAGTTTCAAAATGATCAAAATTTGTCATTTCCCCAACTGACGTTCAAAGAGAGACAGTTATTTCTAAAAACTTTCACATGGTGGAACAAGTCATTTACAAACGATTTTCTCCTTGAAGTTTCAAATTCAAAAAGTTTAAATGAGTGATCAGATCAACCGCATATGCCAGTTTCCAAGCCAGTGATCATCCGAAAGCTCTTCCATTGGCTTGTCTTGTTCAGTCATGAATATATCATAAACTGTTCATAGTTCAAAAAATCATTGTAGCTCTTTCTCAAGGGCCATAGTTTGGAGACCCCTGATATATTGTATAAAGCACATTACTTTAATGCATATACGGTTGATAAAAGTGAAATAAATTAAACATTGGTATTGTTTCACAACTGTCTACTATATTATCTAAGTTATTATCACAATAAAAGACATATTTCTAAATTAAATAATATTCGTACTACAGTACTAAATAAACAAATAGGCAAATTAGGAAAATGTAAATTTAAAAAGGGAGAAAATCAAACTATGTAAGGTTCAAAGTTTACATCACAATACACAACTATACTACACACTGTTCTCATGGTAGGCCTACCTTGATTGAAACTGAATTCTTAAAGGACACCAAGGACTGCTGTATTATAAAAAACACAATGAAACCAAACATAGTTTCCAGGAAGTCAACTTCCGGGTACAATTGCAATGTGTGTTTGAGACATCTACAATTTCCTAGAAAAGGGTTATATTTTATGCTCCGCTGTTAGTTATTCGGAAGTTTCAACTGACCCATTTACCATCAATTTCGTGCCCATGTCCATTTTTGGGAAAGTCCTTTATTTAAAAACACTACAAAGGTCAGAAAAGCATGATCCCGGTTGGGGAATTCAAAAATGTTTGTTTATTAAAAGAGTCCGTTAAGGGAAGTTTCACTGTACTGGCTTTAAACGTTGATAAACAACAAAATGATCGGCATGTTGAGACCTGAAATTTTTTTGTTGCTGTAATGGGAACGAAAAGGATTTCTAAGAATAAGGTCAGTTACCCGGCGGGCAGTTAACAGGGAGTCAGTCTTCTGTATTTTGATTATCCATGAATTACTTTAACATATTTTATCTACTTTTGTTTATTTAGGAAACTATGCATTTGATAGAGATGGCAAGTTTGGAAGTAGATTTTTCTGTACACAACATTTTGGTCTTCCTGGAACACAACGAATGCGAGTCCGCAGGAAAAGTGAAGAATTACGAACTGTAGGCAATAAAGAGAACATTCCTACTTCAGTTGAGACAAAGACTCCTGAAAAGGTAAACTTAGGTAGTTTATATTAACTGTATGTTGAAATCACTACAAAATAGTTTTCTGAAACATATTATAGAGGTGTTTCCAAAGGCCATTTTTGTATGAGGTTTTTTTTCTCTCTAATTTTCAGGATCCTGCACAGCTTTTTGTCAAGTTATTTGGAAAACCTTGGACTTTTTGTTTGCAATGTGCTCGTTTCTATTGATTCAATTTATTATCTTGTTGACGTCTTCCTATAGAAGCTTGTGAGTAATAGGGATGAGACGATTAGCTTACCAGTTAATCTTAATCGGCGATTCATATATCTCTTACAGATTAATATCATCATAACGGTTAGTTAGGATAGTGTAATCGCCGAATCATACTTCTCTAACAGATTCAGGCTTGACAATTAGAGTTCATCATATAATTAAATAGGCTGTTCATCTTTTTAATAAACAGTAAATTATTCTATGTAGATTTCTATTCCAATAATTTAAAATAAATATATATATAAGCTCTAAGTTAATAAATTGCCGGTAATTCAACGTTATAAAAGTTTGTTAGACGATTGTCCTTAAAGATTACAGAATAAACACATCTATTATATTGACTATCACTACTCAATAACTCAGATTCTCAAGATAATGTTGGCATAGGAGGATGTATTTTTTATAAAAATAACATACCATCATAATTCATGTTTATGATTTCAACTATAAAACACAAGGCAGGTATTTCTACAAAATTTATAATTTATTAATTTTAAAAGAACAAGAAATAATAATAAGTAATTCTATAATTTTCAGTTTACGACGATAATTCTATTGCACATGCATGAGAGTCCTGGTTACAATCGTATCAGTTTATAATGCAAATGACTTGGGAATTTTTAAATTCTGTTTATAACTAAATAATATATGAGTACAAAATCATAACATAATCATTTGAGTTGTTTTCAAATCCAAAATATAAATTAAAACAGTGAAAAATTATTTTACGTAAGATTTATTATTAAAATCATAATCTAATTATATGATTTAGAATAAAATTTGTGTAGTTTCCACGTAGGTGCATGTTGGGAATGAAATCGCTAAAGTTCATATGCGTCATACTTCTACTTGGTATGTGGTTATTTTATTAAAAGTAAAACTGTTAATGTGAGATGTCCCTACAGTTGAATTATGACGTATTTTGTTTAATTTCTTAGTAGACTGGTAAATTATAATCTACACATGTATATACGATTGAAAAAGAAACCAAAAGATATAATAATACTTTAACCAAGTCCAATAACAACTTCTAGTTTTGCTTCAATTGATTGGCAAATAATTCCAGAAACTTTCGTAGGATTTATTACCAGAACCTGTAAGGGATGCTTAATCTATGATTTTTCAAGAAACTTTAATACAAAATGACTAAATCAATGTTAACATAAGCTTATTTAAAAAATAGAATAAAACTAATAAAATATGGATAAAACCTCTAACAAAATATTTAAAAGAAATCATTACTATACGTTTCCAGTTGAACATACTTAATTATTTCTGATTGTGTAATAAATTTTAATAAAAATACACGATTATGTGGAAAAAACCATTTTCTTCTGTCAATCATTGTTGTATAGTTAATAGTAAACCAAACAAATAACACACATTTTTTATTTTCCTATTAAAGAAAATTAGAAAAACAAGTAATATATTATAAATAAATCCCATAACAAAATATTAATAAATAATGGACCAGACGATACGTTTACAGTTTGACAATACTTAATTATTTCTGATTGTGAAATAAATTAAATAATTTTACACCGATATGAAAGCAATTCCAATTTCTTTAGCCAAGAAGGAATTATCAAATAAAAGTCAAGCCATTAATACTCATTATACTATAAAATATAAATACGTTACTTTATACTTACATACATGGGAAAGTAATGCCTTTCAATAAGAAGTTTTTTTCCGGATAAGATGCACCTGTCTGACTGAAAGGAAATAGCTGTAAACAGGTAGTAGGTTTGCTCTTTTACTCTAAATGACAGAACACTGGATTTTCTTAAGTGACACACACACACATTTTTGATACTTTATTTAAACATCTTTTTAATCCAATTTGTAAAATCAAGCAATATTTATCGGGCTGATTGTTGGGCAATACACCACTCGTAGGGCTGATTTTGTATATTTGTTTCGAAACTTTGTGGAGACACTCATATAGCTATACTATGTCAGTAATTGCTAATCACTGACTATTAAACATAATTATAATGTTTAATCGTATTTAACATAATACAATTGAATGAATTTGTCATCTTATAATAAATTAATACATTTATTACATTTACTTTATCCTCATTCTACAAACACTATGTAATGATTTAATGCTAAATTTGAAGACATTTAATGAGGTCTTATCGTGCATAATCACTAACCGCGGAATATTGAAAATAATAAAAATAGCTTAATATATACAGTTGACATAGACAGTTTAACTTAAAATACAATTGAGTTAATTTGACACTGTATAATAAACTATTACATTTATAATCCTTACTTTAGTCCTCATTCTACAAAACGAACACATGAAATGATTTAATGAGCACTAATCGTCAATAATCATAATCAGTAATCACTGATTTATTACAACTAAGTTTGCCTTATCAAGTAATTAACATTTCATATTAAAGAAAGCAGAGTTTGGAACACCATCCACTGATTGAGTCCTATATTTTACACACAAAGTTCATGCGGTTACTTATTTACACAATCTCGTTCACCAAATCCAGAGGTTTAGTTTGTTTCAGGCGCCTCACATCTTCTGTGTTGTTGATTACACGGAGCATTTCAGGGTTCTCGTGTTTTTGCAGTCTATTCTTATGCATGATTGCATATCTCTTAATTTCTTCTGAGACAGTACTCATCCCGAGATCACGATGGAGATCATCATTTCGCACGAACCATGGCGCATTAACCATGCTCCTCAGAGCCTTATTTTGGAATGTTTGAATACCTTTAACATTTGTTTTCTTGGTACAGCCCCATAGCTGTATCCCATAAGTCCAAATTGGTTTTAATATTTGCCTATATACTAGAAGTTTATTGTGTAGATCTAATGTTGATCTCCTACCAAGCAACCAATTCATTTTCCTGAATTTAATATTCAGCTCTGTAATCTTCTTCTTAACATGCTCCTTCCAATGAATCTTTGCATCAAGTGTCATTCCTAGGTACTTGACTGTATTTCCAGGGGCTATTAAGTATCCATTTATTATAACCAGTGTTGGGTTTATCTTTCTGTTGGTAAAATTTGCATGGCTTGATTTTGCTTCATTTAATCTTAATCTCCATTTTTGTATCCAGATACTAACTTTATCAATAGCTTTCTGGAGCTTGTGTTTTGCTTCCTCTGCACTATCCCCAACTGCCATTATTGCAGTGTCATCTGCGAAAGTGGCCATGATTGTATCAGAATCTTGAGGTATGTCATTTGTATATAAGAGATACAAAGTAGGTCCTAGGACACTTCCTTGTGGAACTCCTGCCGCTATATTCTTCATCTCAGAATATTCACAGTCTTGCTTAACCCTAAAGCATCTCTCAGACAAATATGACTTAAGTATTTTGTAGAATTGCTCTGGGAGATCCCTTTGCAATTTATAGAGTAAACCCTCGTGCCAGACCTTGTCAAACGCCTGTGATACATCCAGGAACAAGGATGAGCAAACTTGGCGTTCTTCAATTGCTTTTTCTATGACATTGGTAATACGGTGAACTTGGTCAATTATTGAATGTTTGTCTCTAAACCCAAACTGATGCTGAGGGATTAATTCCTAACAACCGGAGAATGGTCAGAGGCCAACTCGTAACTTTCACTGACATTGATGTACTTGTCCGACACCCCTCTAGCAATGAAAAAGTCAATAAGGTCAGGGATCTTTCTGAAATCTGATGGCCAATACGTTGGTTTCCCAGTTGAGTAAAAATCACATTTAACTTCTCTTCCCGACTCATATAATGCTTTTCCTTTTGTAGTGGTCAATCGTGACTCCCAATAAGTATTCTTTGCATTGAAGTCGCCTCCTAACATGAAATGATCTCCTAGTGTTTTAAAAAGCCTTGCATAGTCTTCTTTTTTCAAATTATATCTAGGTGGACAGTATACGAATGAAATATTAAAAGCTTTGTGTTTGATTTTCACTGTAACTGTTGCTACTTGCATGGTTTCCTGCTTTATTTCTGTATTCTCAAAATGTTTAATGCTGTTTTTGATAACCACTGCAGAGCCCCCTCTAGCTCGATTCGAAGGGTGATCTACGTGGTAAAGACAAAATCCTCTGATTTTACAGTAGGACTGATTAGTAAAGTGTGTTTCTGACAACAAACAGATATCAATTTTTTCATTAACAAGGAACATTTCCAACTCCATGGCTTGCTGAGCAAGACCATTTGCATTCCAGGTAGCAATTCTTAAAGTACGGTTCATATTTTCAATTTTTCTTTATTTTTATTGTTGTTGCTTTCTATCCTACTTATTTTATCAAATATTAATTTATTTGTGTGTTTTTGTTCATCCAGTTTCTCCAATATGATTTTCAGGTTATTTTCTATTGTTTTAATTTCTGGAGTACTTCTCTTAAGGGATTTTGCATAGGTTGTTGGTGCCCTAATAGTATCATTACTCATACTGTTGGAAGCCCTGTTCAAATTCTGTTGTATGAGATTATTTGTATTTTTTAAATTTTGATTTTGAACTCTTAGCACAACGTTTCTTCGCTTCTGCAATTCTTTGGCAACTTCACAACCTCTATAATTTGCTGGATGTTTACCATTACAGTTTACACACATTGGTGAATTATTCTTACTCCATGTGCATGCAACAGTCAGATGTTTCCCTGCGCATTTTACACACCTAGGTTCTCTCTGACAATAGCCTTGAGTGTGGTTATATCCTTGACACCACTTGCATTGAGGTATCAGAGTCGAATTTCTTCTTAGGGGCTCAATTTTAACCATAATGTTAAGGATTGATTTAATACGATAAATGTTATCAACAACCTCTTTATTGTCAAAAGTTAACATAAACAACGGTAGCCCTCTCCTTTGTGTTTCTATTTTACCTTTGTTGTTTTCTCTTTTTTAAGAATTTTGACAGCATCAACGATCTTGAACCCTTTTTCTTTTAGATTTTTTATAATGTCCTCTTTGACACATGATGAATGTAATCCTCTAGCCATTACTTTGATAGGCCTTTCATATGAGTACCACTGTGTGTTGTTTTCTTTAAGTTTTTGTACTAAGGCTCGTAACTGTCAGAGTCGGGCATGTTAACTTTCCAGACATTATTGTTTAATGCGGTCAATTTATAATCTTGATTTGTAATAGATTGTAGAGTTGTCTGCAGTTCAGAGTGGTTTGATACCCCAACAATATTTATTGGTGGAGGTTTTTGTTCTTTCATTGTAGTTCTGTCCATTTTTAAATGTTTTACTACACCTTCTTTACTTAGTTGAGAAAGACCCACCTTCTCCCCTCTTTTCAGCTCTTCTTGTTCTTCAGGTGAGAATGCAACTTTTCTTTTCTTGTTGGGTCTTCTTTTTTTGAGAATCCATTCCATTTCCTGAGCTAAACCCTCGTTATCTGTACAATATTCTCTTGATTCTACGTTTTCACAACCATTAGCCTCATTTAAGGTATTATTTTGGGCCTGTATAAAAACATATAAAAAAAGTAATCACTGATTATTAAAAATAATCCTAATCAGAAAGCCCCAAATCATCTCGTCCTTAGTATGAATAAATTTAGTCTTTCAGATATACAAATTACAATGGAATTATGCAAATATGAAAACTATATTGTAAAAATGAATCTAGAAATTTGTAGCTAAATCAAGAAAAATACACCCAATGAATTAATCTATTTTTGATAAATGAGATCAAAACCATGAGTTTCTTGTTACAACTCTCGATTTTAAAGTTCTCGCACATCTCAAAATCATATATGTTTATGTTTTTTAATATATATTATTTATTATTATTGTGTTTATTTCAACTTTTTTTTAAATGTGTATTTCATTCAGGCAATCCATCCAACACCGATGGAGCAAGATGCCTTGGACAGAGGTACAACACCTGAAAGAATCGAATTTGAGAATTTATCTGGAGTTGTAGGAGAAGCTGCATCAGATCTTGATGAAGCAGATATTAGTGAGATGGATGAAGATGAATGGACAGATAGGAACTTCGGTGCTTCAGCTGCAGAAGTATCCAGCGACGAAGTCTCTGATTTGAGGTCTGGAAAATGTATTATTCCTACATCAAGTTTTTTTCTATTTTTATTTCTTTATTTCTTACAATTAAGAATTTAATCATTGACATCTACTGGAATGCAACTAAAATTTAATGTTATTTTATTTTCACTCTCAAGATTAATGCACTTATATTTTATACCTATTCACTTACTTGTATGTAGTACTGACAAAGTAAATACAAAAGTTATGAAAAATTTCACATGACCTAAGAAATCTAGAAAAGGTGTTTTTCCCATGTTGTCCATAATACCGTAGGTACATAGTGGAAATCGAGTTAATGACTGAATATTTCAAATCACGGCTACTGACATCCTTTATGCCTTATATGCAGAACTTTACCTTCTAATGATCTTTTTACCTTCTAATGTAATTGTGGAAGCTAATGCTTGTTTAATTATCAGTGTTTCAAATTGTATCTCAAAATATACTATAATTCAGTTTTTCTGTAATTATTAGTAATCTATTTATGTACAACACATTTTTGATTGTTTAGTGTTTCTATCAAGATTATGGTTAAATGGCTATTTAATATTACTAAGATTATTTAATTAATCTTTGATTGATAGTTATGGTCATTTATTTTTTTAATAACTATATCGTACTATAATTACATATAAATTTAAAATACAGTAGCAAATATAATTGTGCTGAAAAAGTACTATTGAAACTATTAGTATAATTTGATTTATTAGCTAAAATAAATTATAAAACAGACAAACTATACGATAAAGAACAATTGTTTTGGATGATAAAGACGTTAGTCTACTCTATTTTACATTTTTTATACCTTAGATTCCATCCAATATTACAGAGTATACTGATTAAGTGATTAACCTGTTTGGATTATTACAATTTAACTTAGCTTAGTTGTATTTTTAATTTAAATTATTAATTACCCTCCTAAAGATTGTTTTTTTTTTTTACAATGAATGATTGCTATATACATTTTTTTAATATTTAAAGCTACTAAAGATTAGCTTATATTTTTAGTTGTCATTACAGTTGGTTTAATGTACAGTAGAACCTCTACGTAATGAAATTCTATATAACGAATTTTCTCTGTAAGGAATTTTTTTTAAAAGACAAATGAAATTCCATTTAAAAATGTTTCCATATAACGAAGGAAATCTTCCATATAACGAATTAAAATGTCCGAAAAAAAAATCATTAAAGTAATTTTTATTATTAAAATTTATGTAATGGTGACAAGGAGAGGCGCCATAGAAGAACCCGCATCTGTCAGAGAGTTAGTATGAGTCACAGAGAGCTTGCGGCTCCGGACTCCCCCTCTCTCTCTCCACCTTGGCGGTACTGGCAGCACTCGTCTGTATATCTGATCTCTCAGTATAGACTGAGTTGTCATTGAGAACGGATCATTCGCTATGTCTAAACGGAAGGCTTTAAGTGTAGCAGATAAAATTAACATTTTAAAGGATGTCGAGCACGGCATACAGAAGAAACTTATAGCACAGAAGTATGAAATTCCTCCAAGCACTCTCTCAACAGTAATAAAAAATAGGAATGCAATTTCAGGAAGCTGGAGGAGAAGAAAGGAAAAATACAGTTTAATAATTTTAAACAGTTTCCTTGTTATTGATCTGATTACTATTATATTAAAGACATATGATTATTACAATATTAAATACCGTACGTGATAAAGGACCCGTTTAATTTATTTTCTAGTTTTTAAACTCAATAAAACCTGTTAGAGTTGTCACAATTGTTCCGTGTTTGGACTCATTTTGCGAGAAATAATATTTAGAGTTCAGTAATTAGAGTAAAAATTAGGTAAAGTTAAAATCTAGAAAAATTTTATTTTGTAGCACAAGGGCTAGTTGGTGATTCATAGAAGAACCATTAGCGGCAGGTAGGCCGAGCCGCGCGTGTAAATGTGTCTGTCGGCACTCTTCAATAGAAAACAAAAAAGTAAGCTAGTTTCGAGAATTGCAGAAAGTACATTTTCGGAGAATAGGATTTGTTTACTAGTTCCCACGATCCCCTCCCTAATATTAGTCGACTCGGTACGTTAGTCGGCAAACTTTACAAATAAATACAGTAATCAGCTGCTTCTAAGATAGTCGACTATTTTTACAATTAATACAAATAATACAAAAAATAACACAAGTTAAATACTGCAGTATTTCTATATGTTTTTTTAAACTGTAATAAAAAAATTAAAAAAAAAAAATTTTTTTAAATAAATAAAAAAAAACAATTTCTTTATAACGAAATTTCTATGTAACGAACTTTTTTTGGAACCTTCAATTTCGTTATATGGAGGTCCTACTGTAGTTTTATAAAAGTTGTTTAGTTCTATAATGGGAACATTTCTTTGAATTTTTTAAATTATTAATGTTTAGCGATCATTGAATCAGATATACTACTTTTACCAACCCAGGACTAAACCTTAAATTTATTGATATTCTCTAATCTATAGTTGAGGTTTTTACCAAGCGATTATAATGAGATTTTTCTAATTTTAAGGTATTCTAACTTATTTTTTTTTTAAATCAAGAATTATATGTTGTTGTTCCTATTTATTAAAACAACAGATTGGTTGTGCCTATTAGTATTATCTCATTGCTCGCATGTATTATAGAAGATGTGTAACAATGTTTTTTTTATTGCCCCCTTTTTTTTTAACCCAAACAAAAATAAAAGATATACTAAATTGTTGTTAGACATAAAAAAGGGAAGAATAAAAATAAAAACTATCTTTTAAATATTTGATTAACTTTTGAAATGAAATATATGCAAATTTAGGTTATATCAACTTATTGAATTAATTACACATGAATTTTATAAAAATCATTATTATTTTTGTATGTAAAAACCAGATTAAATGTATTAATTAATCACTTTGGTTTAGTCATCTGAATTCATTGTTTGTTAAAACACACCGACACATACACAGTATGTGTATGTGGTTCTTGGTGTGTTTTTTCCATATAGTGCTACTGTCAGTGAGGTACGAGATGTTCCCTGGTCTAGCCCTTAATACATACATGAGATAGTCCGTTATTCAATGTTTAGATGGCACTACTTGACACTGCTCGTGAGATATTACTCTTACTCTACATCAAAACAATAAATGACATGATCATTTATGTAAGTTATTAATTTTCAACTACCTATACCTACTAAAAAATTTCAAAAATGAAGGTTTGATTCATTTTAAAAGTTCTAAACGTGCTTATAAAAATAACACAACTGTAAATAATATAAGATAATGTAGATTAAGTCTATAAATCTTTTTCTACAAATAGCCTTTTTCTGTTTGTTGGTTTATATCTATAAATAGCATCCTGGGAATCCTAGTGACTCATACTGGGGTGGAAACAATGTGGTTCTCCCATATCCATGTAGGTTTTTATTCAGTTCATTGTTAGCTTTCGAAGCTGTTACACCAACAATGATAAATTTATGTTACAAATTTGTGTTAGTGTCTATTAGTGGTTATTGAATTAGTGTTATTTATTTTATTGGTTAAATGGAGAGTGTTCAAACGTTTGGTGCAACAATATGTAGTGTTGAGCAGGGAGTTATTAGGTCAGTAATAGATTGTTGTGATCAAGAAGCCCGCGAAAAATCTTTGTTAGCACCAGTTAAAAAGGGTGTCAGAAAGGGCAGCTAAATAGGTACTGTAAAGTGTCAGAAAAGACCATTAAACGTATCTGGAAGGCAGGCAAGGCAACTCCGGAGGAGAAGCTTACCACCCCTGGGAAAAAGAAAACGACCTGACTATTGAAATCTGTAGTGGATGACTTTTACAAGCGAGTCAATTTAGATATGGTTAGGGATTTTTATGCAAACAAAAAATTTGTAGCAACTGGTATAACTGAAAAAATTAATTTTGCGTGGAATGAATAGATCCTTAGTCATGTGTTAAAAGAAATGGGGTTTAGATGGCGGAAATGTGGTTCAAGAAGAAAAATGTTAATAGAACAAGAAGATGTTATAAATTGGAGGTACGATTATTTGATAAAAATAGAGGTATAAAGAAAATGGTTCTGAAATGTTTTATCTTGACAAAACGTGTGTTGACAGTAACTTAACAGTTCGTAAATGTTTGCAGAACAAGGATGTAAGTGGTATGTTGTCTGATTTAAATGCATCAAACTGTTTGATTGTGGTAGATATCGGTTCAGAAGATGGTTTTTTACCTGGTGGACATCTTACCTACTGGGCCAACTGTGCTAGCAGCAATTTCCATGGCCAGATGAAATCAGCAAATTTTGAACAATGGTTTTTGAGCCAGGTTGTGTCAAATTTGCCTCCGCATTCTGTCTTTGTAATAGACAATGCACCTTATCAAGGTAAACTGCTTGACAAACCACAGAATAAATCTTCAACAAAGAAATGTATGTTCGAGCAGCACAATTTATAAAATTTACCATATACAACAAGAACATAGGCACAGTGTCTTAAGACTTCCGCCATACATATGCGACTTGAATGTTATAGAGTTTGTTTGGGCCCAAGTTAAGCATGAAGTTTGTTCAAAGAATACAGATGGTAACTTGTCTTTAACAGCACTTGAACTTCTATAAATGAGGCTTTGGCTGCCATAAAACCATCAAACTGGGCAAAATATATTGAACAATTAAAAAAAAAAAAAAAAAAAAAAAAAAAAAAAAAAAAAAAAAAAAAAAGCGAGAACGAATATTAGATCAAAGACGGTATTATGGAAGAAGCTATTGACGAACTTATCATTCAGATTGGAGAAGACAGTGAGAGCGAGTCATCCAGCTCATCAGATGAGGAAGGTGAAGATATATCATTCCATGAACTAACTCAACCATTGCCAGATGAAGATGATGTTTAGACCTTAGACTTAAGTAGCTTACACAACATAAGGACGTAAGTTAGTTTCAATTAATTTTGTATTAAAACATATTTTTTAATTTATACAGATTGTTTATTTTGTGTATGAGTTAACAACCAACTACAGAAAGTGGTTATTAAATTATATTATACAGCATATAAACCTGTTGATGGAAACAACTTTTGAGCATTAATTTTTACAAATTTAGAAAATACAATAGCTCATTTTAAACATACTTACCATTTATGGCGAAAAAAAAAAGTATATTTTTTAAGTAGGTATATCTAAGATACAATTTCTGTATCTATTTAACAACACATTTATATACTTAAATACAAAAACTAAAACCTACATACTAGCTTAGTGATATTATATATTATTATTATTATTATTATTATTATTATTTTTAATGAACTATTATAAGATGTTCCAAACATTATACTACAGACACTATAAACATTAATTTTGTAGTGCCGCAAATGCCAGCACTTTAGCGATAGGCAAAGAGCCAGAGGACATCTTGTGTCTCACTATCAGTGTTACGGATGTCACAAAATTGTATTGAGTAAATCTGTTCTTTCATGTTGGACAGTATTTACTCTAACTTTACCATCAGTAGTTTTTTTAAGAATTTTTGGATATATTTGTCTCAAGTGCAATGGAAAATTAACCGGCATGTTTCATCAAATGAGTCTTCACTAACATTTTACCTAGCTCATGGATAAAATATCTTCTTGTATTAGCTCTCATCATTATTCAACTTATAGGTTATTTTATTATATATTGCAATATGTTTAGCTGTCCACAAAATATTATCAAGGGTTAACAGCTGATCACTCATGGCAGTTGGAGTAAAGAGGACATTGTTCAGCTTTGCCTTATAAGTTGTTGAACGGTTGTGAAATATTGAAGACTAAGGAGATGGCTGCTCAACCTCTTTAGAGTTGCTAGCTGCTAGATATTTGAAATTTACCAATACGAAGGAGGGAAAGACCTATCACTGATTTCACTCTTCCTAGTTAACAAGGCTATTACTGACAAAGCAGGTCCAATAGCTTCCATCCGGAGTTGCAGAATAGAACATTTTTGTCAGAGGTAAGCGGCCAAAAACAAAGCTTGTCACTACTCAAGATGACTATATTCTTCTATCAAGTCAAAGTATCTGTGGAACCTCACCGATCCTCGAACTACTCCAAAGCGTGGAGTATGTAAAGATCTCCTTCACATTACCATGGAGGAGATTAAAACAGAATTATCAGAGCAATCTGTGACTGATGTTACCAGGATAATATGAACAAAGAGTAACAAGATAATGCCTGATGCTTCATTAGTAATTTGGTACACCTACAGGTACCAGAACATATTTATGCTGGGTACCATTGGCTGGTGGTTAAACCATATGTTCCTAACTCTTGACATTGTTTCAAATATCAGGGTTAAGAACACATAAGTTCTACCTGCCTAAAGCTGAAGGTATGCGGACAATGTGGTTTTAAAGGGCACAATAATTAAGGATAAAAAAATAATGCCAGATGTCCCAACTAATTGTGGGAGCGATCATCCTGTTTTTTCGTTCAATTACAATAGATATAAGGAAGAAAAGGCTATTTTGTCTATAATGTCTATAATAGATGTATTAGAGTTACAAAACCTCTAATACAGCATTTCAGATGTATAAATGCTCAAAAAAATCTTTTGGTGCTCCAACTTCCAATAAAAAGCCATCTTGTAAGAACTGTGATGAGCTTACATACACAATTAAAGTACTAATTGAGCAGGCAGCTCAAATATTAGCCATTTATGCACAAAGTGTTCCATGCAGCAATGTTTCTCCCAATACTCCTGGTCAAAGTTTGAGACCTAAGCCATTTTTGGCAGAAACTCATCTTTCTGACATATCTCGTTGTAATGATCGCCTTCCCTGGTGAATTTTGCGCAAAGCAAAATGGGAAGAATTTTTATCACTTTATATTAATGTTCCTATCAATAAATCAGTTATTTCTTTTACAGCCGCAACCTCGTGAACCCATCTCATCTACCATTTTTGAATGAAAAGAATTAAATGTCCTGGATGGGATTTGAAATTTGAACCCACAGTATTGTTAAATAAAACTACTTTATGTCTATTCAATTGCTTACTTACTTAGAATCCCCCCCCCCTCCGATAATGTATATTGCCTCACCGTTATAGGAAAAACATTACTTCCAGGTTTATCTCTATGGAAGTTTCATAGGGACCTTGGAAATAGACCATACATGCAGGTCTCATAAACTAACTTAACTACTAGATGGTGCTAATATCTCAACTTAGGTCAAAATTATGGTTAGTCCCAACCTTTCATGTATGCAGTAGTGTGATAATTCCAAACAAAATTCAATTTTCTCTTTTTCTCTGTTTGAAATTATTTGTTAATGATGGAAGTTCAATTTTATTATTATACATTTTTCGGACATTTGCCATCATTTGTGTGTTAAAAATCTGATTGATTTTTAACACACAAATGATGGCAAATGTCCGAAAAATGTATAATAATAAAATTTCTCTTTTTGCTTGAACTTTGTGTCAAACTGAACCAGGAAAAATAACTTTTGAAATTACTCTATGTATCATTGCTGTTTGTATGTAAGCACAATAACGGCCATATAAAATGTAATAATAACTTAAAATCTATATAGAAACTCTTTTGTGTCCATATAGAATCAGAAAACCATTACAATCCAGAAGATTCAACAAAACATTTTAAAATAGTATTTTACACATATCTTTTGAGTAATTTACCTTATAATTAATAAAATTATGTTAGAATTTACACATTTTGATTATACATATTATACATGTACTAACCCCAACTCTTTATAATATAAAATGATATTGTTGTCAAAATTGTCATTTTAAACATTAGTTCGTATAAAAATTAATATAAATATAATTTTGAAATGTATCAGGGTTAGTTGTAACATGACATAAGCATAATTGGTTTCTAAAGTTTTTGTATTCTTTGAGGCTTGCTAGGGTCAAATCACTGATATGAATGAATAAAATAGAGAGTGTTTAATAGATGCACATTAAGAGACATGGTCACTGTCACAACAGTAAAAGAGATCCTATATAATGATTGGTTTATAGTTATTGGCCTGGGTAAGTACTGTGATGGTGCCCCATATTTTTTTTAAGAGTATTAGCATACATTATTTACAATACTAGTCTTTGTTTCAATAGTGATTCTGAAGAGGAAGAAGAATTTGCTGAAGCACTGGACGTTGGTGTGGGTTTGACTGCTGATGAAACCATTAGATTAGCAGAAAATTGGACTCGTAGGCATTCTCATGAACCTAACGCAGTAGCACAATCAGGTGCAGGAGTGACAGAGCCTAACAAGGACGATGATGAAAGTGGCAGCTGTCATGACTCTGATGATTCTCGAGACCATTTTAGTTACCAAGAATATGATAGTGAAGGTACATAATCTTTTATTTAGTAGGCTAAAATAATGTGAAACAAATATATGAATAACTCATTTCATCAGTGTGTTGTTGTACAAGTTATATACATATATAATCTAAGTGTATACCACTATAATTGTTTGATCCTTAAGTATATATACTGAACACTATAAAACATTTTCTATGTAAAAAAATTGAAAGTTAAAAATTGGATGTAGAAATAATTCAAGATTTCATGAGGTTAAATATATTATTATAGTCTTATTAATAAAAAATTTTCAAAACAAACAAAAATGTGTAAATTAACAATTAAGTCTGCAGAGTGTGCACTTCCCTACAATACTGAGAATCTAAGGTTTGTAGCAATACAGATATTCTTCTATAACTAGTGATACGGACGGACTTCTTTGCCCTATACCTTATGGGTGTATTACTTATTAACTCTTTGTTGAGTTTGGTTTCTTTGTTCGCAGGCAAGACCAAGCTGCTCACTTTTACAATTTACTTTACCTTTAATCAAAGCGATTGCACCACTTAGTTTTTGTAAGTCAGAGATTGTTCTCATCAATTTACTAAATGAATTTACTAAAATTCTTTGAATTTTATCTCGTTGCTCACTGAATTTATAATTTGAATTAAACATACATACACACACACACACACACTCTCTCTCTCTCTCTCTCTCTCTCTCTTCTCTCTCTCTCTCTCTCTCTCTCTCTCTCTCTCTCTCTCTCTCTCTCTCTCTCTCTCTCTCTCTCTCTCTCTCTCTCTCTCTCTCTCTCTCTCTCTCTCTCTCTCTCTCTCTCTCTCCTCTCTCTCTCTCTCTCTCTCTCTCCTCTCCTCTCTCCTCTCTCTCTCTCTCTCTCTCCTCTCTCTC